>JASDQU010710768.1:15704-27768 GCA_032191745.1 Picea mariana
AGTTAGTAAAATTGCAGGACACTCCAGAGAGGACATCGCAGAAAGAAGGATTACAGAATTTGAACTCCGTCGGAATAGCAGAGCAGCGCAGATTGTCACTTCACCACAGCGAAGCAATATGACCATTTGAGGTGTCCCAACCATTAGACCGACGCTCCAGAATGTCTAGAAACACAATTATGGCCGGAAAGATTGTCGTTGGACTGTTGAGATCGCGCCCTAATGGATGGAATCACATTGATGAAGCCTTTCTTGTCTGTTGGAGGAATCTGTTACGACGTTGTCTATTTATCCCGTTGAATGTTGCACCAAGAACACTTTTGCAAACAGTGAGTATTTGAGCCCACAGAGAGCTGACTATTACCGCGATGTGCTTATTGAAATCTCGCCACCCGTTTTGTTACATTGAGTGTTTGATCACCGACCTGAGATACCTGGTCTCGAGCGTGCATGTCGGGTGACTTCAGCGCAGTAGAAAAATCCGTCGAAGAGATCCTAATAGACCTCATGGCTGAGAAGGTCATTTCTGCAGGTGCACAGGCCTCATCAATGAGAGGATTACAAGCATCCCCATCGAATACACGTCAATCTCGGTCCTCTAGAACTGCGACAGAGAAACAAACTAAGGATCGTGATGACTTGGAGAACGCGAAGCTGATCCCATCTATCCTGCCTCACTATATCTCGCCTCTAGCTAGCGCAGTTAGTCGTGATAGTGTCCTGAGGGATTTCGACTACACATTGATCACTGCGTACCTCCCGAAGGGGATACGCGTAGTTGGACCGCAGTTGGTACAAATTATGACGTTGAAGATCAATGAATTCAACTTGGGTGATCGCAAGAACTATGGCATGCTCGCCCCACATAAATATTTGACCAAGACAACGGGAAACAAATCGAAGATAATCATCCAACCGTGGACCATGGACATCGCGCGGTTCACCATCCTGAATGTGATGAAGATACCACATTTTGGAAGGCATCGGGATGTTAACGTGTGCATTAATCTCTTGCTGTCATGCTTCCATGGCGATTATCTGTGGCTGGACAGACGCATCACCGTAGATTCGTCATTGATCCATACGATCACTGGATTAAGCATGCAAGGACCTGACCCACATGATTTTTCCTTAGGGAAGGCTGCAGATCGTGCCTTGGCGCAATGAATCAAAGATACCTATGGCAATGTGGAGAAGGGGAAGTGAGGATACAAGGTAGCCTCCATCCAAAATGGCGCAGTGCGCCTAGCCTGCCAATTGATTGCTAGTAAGTTGGTCAGGAAGAACAGACCCACGCAGACCACGGGGTTTGTTGTCGACCCCGCAGGAAAATGCATTGAAGAGATACAAATGAACTGGGCGAGCTACCTCGTCAACATGTTAGAGAAAGACTGTCGCGAATCTCAGGATCAAGGCTACGAGTTCCATTTTAGTTGGATGTTGATCCTCATCACCTTCATTGCTTGGGAGATGCCGGAAGGAGCAACCTTCCCTGAAATTGAGTCATCTGAACCACTAGCTGCGAAGTTCACTATGCTCTGGTATTCGAGCAACATGGAAAAACAATGGCAGTCAAACGCGGTGTTCCACACCTATTACCCGTGGTTGAAGAGGGATATTGAGTCTTTCCCTTGCATGACGTCGAATAGCCTGCACAGGTTCAGGTCCCTTGCGAAGTTTCGCACAGATAGACATTTTATTTATATCATTGCGCGTGGAGACGAACATAAAGAATAACTCCAATCCTACTATAAGCTCACAGGGGAGGACATGGAATAAATAACTAAGGAATGGCCTATAGAGTTCCTTATACCAGTCGACCAGGAAGAACTGTCCGACCCCGACCTCATCGGAAGTCCTGTGGTCACTTTCAAAGAGTACGATGCACCCAGCAGTAGCGAAAGGAAGAGGAAGGAAGAGGTACAGGAGCTGAACAACACATCAGAAGAGATTGTTTCAAATTCACCTGGAGGGGGAGGAGGTGACGAAGTAGACAAAGAAGATGACAAATGGGAAGAAGACAAGCATAAGCAAGGCGAAGTGACACCACCTAAGGATCCCATTGTTGAGCATGAGACATCCAAGAAAAGAAAGGTTTCCCCCACGAAACGTTCATCACAGAAGAAGTCAAAAGCTAGTAAGCCCAAGTTGCAGACTGTGCTCACGGTGGATGACATTGACCTCATCATCACCATTGTATCAGATACCTCAGAAGATATTTTACAACACAACGAAGAAAAACAAGAGACCATGTATGACCGGATCAAAGCAAAACTAAAAGGGGTACAACAAGCCCTCTACTCCAGCCGCGTAGTTTCTATTGCGCCACCACCGTCAGAAGGAGCAGAGTTGGGAGATGAGCCTGCCCAGCTATGCAGAATAACAGATGCGACAGAAGCTCGCCTTAGTTGTGTCCAGGAGGAAAAAAAATAGGCTATAAAGGCATTGAAGCAAGCAAAGGAGGAATCCCTAGAACAACGTTGGGTTGCGCGGCAAGAAAAAGACGACCTCCAAGCGAAGTTTGCATGGGATAGAGCACAGACCCATAAGGAGAAAAAGAACATATACGCGTGGAGCAGATAGGAGTTAAAGAAGCATTCACTAGAGCACTTCGCTCTGTGACAGGCTTAGAACAGATGGAAGAAGACCCAGTGGAGAATCAAGTGGCGAAGCTTGCTGAAGCCATTCAGCAACTCCAACAAAGAGTATCAGAACTGGAATTACAAGCAGTAACAAGCACTCCGCAAGAAGTGTGAGATCAAAGAGAATAAATTGCCTGGAGCACAGTCTAGAGAATCAAGGCATTGGCCTTAGAATGCAAATAGCTCAGCAATCAAAGTGTGCAGACCTACGAGCGCCTTGCAGAGGATCCTGAACTAAGGACACTGGAGTCACAGCTCTAGGAGGAAAAGCAGCAAGCAACATCAGTACAAGCGCAGTTGAAGCCTCTGTCAGCGGTCGAGAGGATGAAAAGGTCCCAAGAACAGTGAATGGTTCAACAACATGTCCATGCCATCCAGAGTAAAGTCATGGAAGTGACTCAGAAACTCAAGTCAGTGCAGGATGAAGCTTGCACACGTTTTGAGGAGATTGAAGGATGAGGTGTAGAACTGGAACAAGTGGTCACTACAGTAGAACAACGCTTGGAAGGACCTGCAAGGGAGAAGGTTATTCAGGAGTTCGTCGAGCAGGAGGCTTTGGCGAAACAGTAGGTTGAGGTCGCTCGAGCTAAGCTCGAGGCCTTTGAGGCAGAGTTACCCAGATCAGAATGACTCGGGATGAGTCACAAGTGAGTGTTGGGGGCATGTTGGCCCTTG
This sequence comes from Picea mariana, assembly GCA_032191745.1. NCBI lineage: Eukaryota > Viridiplantae > Streptophyta > Pinopsida > Pinales > Pinaceae > Picea > Picea mariana. Next base: position 19,022 of record JASDQU010710768.1, read on the forward strand.
ACAAAGTTTTGAAGAACCTTGGTCATGTTTGACCACTTTTGGGACTTCGACAAGCTAGTCGAAGGCGAAGCTCAAGGCAAAGCGTAGATCGCGGGATCTCACCCCCTTTTTAGGGATTTTTGGTTTTAGGGTTTATGTAACGAGTATGGGATGTCGACCCATGGGTTTACCCATATTTAGGCCCCTTTTGTAAAGTATAAATAAGTAGCTTGGTGATGTAAGTAGGAGAGACATACATGTGTTGTGCATACTGTGTTGAGAACTTGTAGAGCTAAGTGCAAGTGATTGTAAGAAGGCTTTGTGCTTGAACCTAGCTCGGGGAAGGAGGATCTGGTGAGGTGCGCAGATCTCCTGTTGTATGCAGAGTAGGTTCTGAGGCTCTGTGCTTGTAAGAAGATTGAAAGAAAATAATAAAGAATACGAAGAGTTGGTGGATGTAGCCCCACACTGAGGTGAACCACGTACATCATGTGTTGTGGTTGTTTTGAGTTGATGTGATGTATGCTTAGTGTTGTAATCTGTATGTTAGATGCTTCTAATGTAGTAGCTTAGTGCCTAGTAATGTGAATGAATGCTAGATCTGATCTATTTCTATGTGCTAAGTGCTTGGATGTGTTAGATCTTGTTGAATACTACGTTGCTCTGTAATTAGGGTTTCGACCCRCGATGTGAATAMGGGTTAAATATGAATGAATGTTAACTACTAAGTTCTTTGTTAAGTACTGTGATCAMATATCTGTGTCCCATCTAGGTTGTAGACACTTGAGTCGTGCAACCACCTCTGTCTCTACCTTGAGTGAGACTTCATCTACTTCGCAGMTGTTGTCGAAAGGGCCGGTRGTTAGGGTTTTGTTGGTGCGTTGTTGAAGCGTTGAACCCTGGGTCTACCCCTGTGTGCCAACAAATGACAACATATGCTCAACACATTAAACCATTGCAAATTATTAGATGTTGAGAAATACAAATCTTAATTAGCTTGGTACCAAAAAAATTATTGACCAAGCTTTCAAAGTTTCTTTTGTATTTATTAGATAAAATAAGGTCCTCATCTAGCCATAGAGGATTAGGGTTGGAATCATTGCTTAAAATAATATCTTGATGAATTGTTGTTCTATCATTAAACTCTCCTAGCAAGAGGATGTTGCATTCATTTCTCAGATTGCAAATATCTTGTTCTAATTCATTGCAAGGACAATTTTTATCTAGATTGTTTTTCTTATAACAACTATAATTAATAGGCATGAAATACAAAATTGATATATAAATATTTTCAACGTTAGTGTCTGAAATGTTCATAAAGGTTTTCCTTATGAAACTTAATGTGAGGAAAAATGTTATTTTTTATGTAACAAGTTATGCCTCCAACCCCTCTATGGTAATAGATCTTGCTACATATTGTCCACAAGCCAAATTATTCTATGTTAGGGACCTTATATTCTTCATGATCCCAAGTTTCAACTACAAATATATTATCAATTTCACTTAGGATTGAACTTAATATACACCCTTTGCCCCATGGAAAGCCACGACATTGCTAGAAGCGGATTTGGAGTGATATCAATTTCTATTATTATCTTTTTGGTTTCTATCCTAATAAAATATTTTTTGTTCCTAATTATTGCCCATTTGAACTTCTTTCCTTAATTCAAATTACTCTTATTGAATGAGGTCTTTATTTATAAATATTAGATCACATGAATAAACCTATTTTTATGCTCAATTATTTTGTTGAGGCTCTTTCTTCTAAGAGACAAGTTGTTTCAATTTGTAATTTATTTTTTAGTTCTTCTTTGACTATTGTTAGTGTGTCCTCATCTTTCTTCTCTTTTATACCAAAAATTATGAGGTTCAAGGCTGTTTCGTCGCCATCATTGTGTAGCTCTATCAAGGCCAAATTGTTGTTATTTTTTCTTCCAACTCTTTAATCTTGTTCCTTAAATTAAGATTTTCTATATTATCAACCTTTCTTTCTTGGGGTGATTTTTTCTTTTCTTGGCTTTGGTTTTTCATTTCTTGTTGTCTAACCTCCAGTTTTTGCAACTAAGTCTCCAATAGTAGTATTCTATTGTCTATCTGTTTTTGAATCTTGTCTTCCAAGGATCTAAATTTATTATCAAGCATTACCTCTAATCCTATTTGAAGTTTAACTTCTCTCTCTTCTTTGTGTTTTTCTAATGATTCTATATATTAACAAGATTATCCACGGTTACTTTGCAAGGCCTCCCCTTGAGATGTTTTGGTAAATGTAGTGACTTGTTCATTTTGGAGTAGAGATGAAATTAATTATATGAATTTGAGTATGTAGGTTCCACAATTAGTCATAATTTTGTTAGAATTTCTTCTAGATGAAAACTGTGTATGAGGTTTTGAAATGTTCAACTTTTCAAGTGCACACTCCACCCAACATCAGGGACACTTAAAGCTATCATAATCGAAATGAGTGCTAGGGTTTCTATTTAAAGGGGAAAAATGGTGTGTGATCGTTGAGGATAGGAAATGGGAAGAAATTTAACAATGAGATAAAAAAAATTGATTAGAAAAGAAAATTTAACCATTTAGGCCAAATAATAACAAAGAAAATAATTAGAATATAAAACAATATTAAAGTTTTAGAAATAATGAAGGTGTGGAAGTTATTAAAATCAATTTGAATTTTTTATAAAATTGTTAATAGAAGATAATGAATTAAGGTTGACTAGGAAAATATAAAGCTTGGATGAATAGAGAAGAAAAATATTATAAACAAGAGTGAGTGAAGAAACTTGTCCACCTAATTAAGTCTACCTCCATAAAAATGATACATGAACCTCGCCAAATAACCAATGATAGGCTCTTTCATGAGACTTGAACCCTCACCCTACTTGTTGCAACCCTTGATTTCCTTTTTTATAACATCGATTTCTTTTTACACTTGCTTTAACCTAGGAGTTGGATGAAGGCCTAAAAATCTTTACAAAGCATGCTCAATCATGTGCTAATGAACAGCTCGATCCTGAGCCATCCGTGTCAGACAAAACAGAACCGTGATGGTTTTTGAGAAACCTCTTCTCAGACATAGATCTATCCAATTCCCAGTCTAGTTTGATTCAATAGATTGACTAGGTCTTAGACAACGGTGCGCAAATCACTTTTCTCATAATGAAGATGAAGATGAAGATTATTAATGTCCACTAAGACCAAATTGGTCTATCGTACCTTAAGAGGGTAAGTGATTACTTGTGATTCTTTAGAATTTTGTTTCTGTGCTCGAAAAGCATTAAGAGAAGCTTTCCAAGATCACCATATAGTTTTGTTGAGTTAAGAGGTTAGGAAGGTTGGTAGTGTGACAAATATTTTGAAAATTAGATCTAATCTGGGTATAGGATGGACAATCTAAGAGAAAGTGTTTTTCATCTTCAACCTTCTTAGTGCCAAAAAGGTGACACACTCTTTCATCCGAGGGCATTTTAGAAATTGACCAATGTCCAGTTTTATTATGGAGCTCATGAGAATTTGTTCTTATCTTAGCTATGCTTATTTTTTTCTTTACACTTGTCAAAACAAATAGATAATTTTGATCTTCTAGATTAAGGTTGATCACATCCTTAAATTTTGATTTGATGATGTTTTTAATAGTATCTTTATTTTGCAAAATGGTGTCTTCCATGATTCCCCAATAGTTTATCCAAGACGGGGCATCTTTATGTTATCCCCGCTTGAGGCGATGGTTGTTACGACTCGAATTTGAAGCAATTTTAGGAAGCCTCTTGTCTTCCATGTTGTTTAAATTGCTCTTAGTGCCAAAAAGAGGAGTTTCTTCTTATCCCAAATCCAAAGATCGACTGATTTACAATGGTTTTGAAGCCCATAATAAGCTTTCCATCCCCGAATAATCATTTTCTCAATGCTATAATTTCAGTTGAGCTTGTGGTGAATATCAATTCCAAGATATTTGTATGAAGTCACTTCCTCCAAGTTCTTATTGTCATATACTAAGGTATCATAAGTCAAAAACCCATGAATAAACTAAAGAAAAACCACTATCCATCCATGATAGTCTCATATAATGGCTAGATTGATCTATTTAATCTCAAATGATACCTAACATAAATTTGATATTCCATACAATAATTATATAAAAAATTATAATATTATAATATAACATTAATATAATTTTTTTTAATTATTATTATTATTTTTTATATATGAAACTCTTCAGCTACATCAACGACTTTTTATGTCGGGAACATTTTTTTGAGCTACCGTTAGAACTACAAAATTTTAAACAACAATAAATCTCTCTTGATTGTGAACGATGTTACAAACGACGGTAATGATGTGAGGGTAATGACGTCACGTCATTAACTGGTAAATGAAGTCATTCAATAACATGAGGGAAATGGCGTCCCTTCCTGGGAAATGACGTTACTAACTGGTAAATGACGTCACTAACTGTAAAATGAACCAGTGATACAAGGAGACGGAGTAGGTTAACTCGGAGTAATTTTTTTTTTTAGAGTTTTGTTTTTTAGGTAAAAAATAGGTCTGAATCCCGTGAGATTTTGTAGTCTGAATTTTGTATGATCAAAACTTCATGTATTTCAAATTCTTATTTAATGGGTTTTACCCTATTTTAAACCAACCCATATGTTTAAAAAATTTATAAAACTCTGAATTGGCAAAAAAAAAAAACCTACAATAAAAATAACTCCGAAAAATTAACCAGAAGAAAATATTACTCCCAAGTTAGCCCACTCCCGTGTAGACAGCTGAGTCGCCAAAAGGAAATAAAAAGTAACAGATAAGACGGTTGAGTCGCCAAAAATAACAGTGATCAATGCAAAGGTATCCATAAGAAGAAATAATCGAGGAGGAATGTGGAGCCTTAGCTTCGTCGCAGGTAATTGAACCCTTGAACCTATGGCTTATGTAAAATGTTTAATCTCGATTTCGAGTGGCATAGATTTGATTCAGAAGAAAAACAAAATAAATTAGCCAGTTCGCTATGCTAGAATCAATAGGTGTGAAGGGCAGGTAAAAACAATTCTTCTGTTGTTTGCTGTAATTATTTGGTATATTAAAATAATTCTGTCTTCCTTGAACAAGTGTAAGGATAAAAGTAATACTTCACAAAATTTACAAGTTCATAGAACAACTATATTATTTCTGGATCTTACGTACCTCGATGCATTGGAGGTAAGGTTTATGAAGGAGTGGGCTAACACGGGATTTCTGGAATTATTTTTTTGGATAGGTTTTTCAGAAATTTGTTTTTAATTTTTTAACGGAAATTTTTTTTTTTTGACTGAATAGGTTTGATTGGATGTAAAATACTTATGCTTCATGTCGAGATTTCAAGCAACCGAGCGCGCATGACCGTGGGAGAACAACACCACGCACCAGTCGAGAATGATTTCTGCTCATTCAACGAGTCCACACTTCATGGTTTTGAGAACTATATTCTACACATCAAAAAATGTGTCTTCTTTCGTACATAATGTCGTTCTTCCATGTGTTTTCTTTTGTATTCAATGTCTAAGCCATTGAACAACAATGCTCCGCATGCTTTTGGGTGAGCAAACTCATTCATCTGTCTCAGAAAGCCAAGGCATCTAGCGTACAGGAACAACTTTCCATTAAACAGCGTTGTTTCATAAAACTGTAATTCCAAGGGTTTCTATGACTGGCCGTAACAACTTATTTCATTAATAGTCGTCCAAATAGTATTTCGCGACGCTGGCTGCGTTGACATTACGGCCATTATATTTACCCAGCTTCCTTTTTATGATTAAAATAGATAATATAACTAATAAAGTAAAATAATGCTTTTAAAGTTACAATATGGATGACTTACTTTTTCATTATAGGAAAATTCACCAATACTTCTTCACGTAGGGAAATAAAGCTTGAACTACTAATTCATGTTTTATCAATTGTGCTATCCCATGGAGTTATGGATGACTTATTTTGATAATAATTAAATACACGAAATATATAATTATGCCATAGATACAGTGGCTAGATATGGATGAGCTTTTAATAATAATGAAAGTGTATAGATTCTAGAATATATGGTTATTCATTGTGGAATTTTTATAGATGTTATTTTCATAGATTTTATAGTTTGGGAAGATGATGTAAATATTTACAGGTTTGAGACAAAGCCAATGCTTGAATTAAGACTTCCATAATATGTAATTACTAGATGTGTGGATAGAGTTGTTATTACAAAATATTGTTAGGGGTCTCATACATCAATTTGGTGTGTAGCTTAGTTCTGACCTAAAAATAAATTATTATTATTATTATTATTATAAATTACCTATGAATGTGCATAAGTATGATTTATGAGACTATATTAATTTTATATTAATTTAAAAATATTTGCATTCCAATGTCACTTTTATTAATTTGGTCTTATTTTAGTGTAAGTTTGTAAGTACATTAGCCTCTGAAATTGGATTTCAAAATTTGAGAATTTGACTTGAAATTGTAAAATCAAATTCCAAAAATATAGATATTAGATTCCAAAAGTTTAAAATAGGAAAATAGAAAAATGGATTCCATATGCATGAGTATCACTAATTCACAATAACACATATTTCAATAAATTTGAAACAATTCTATTTTTTATCATGAAAAAAATAGAGGAAATATAAGTACAATCCTTAGGTGCAATGGGCTATCCAAAATTGATACAAAAATGACTTATAAATAGAACTAATATGTAGGATAGGACTATCAAAAACAAGTCCTATAGAGACCAAGAGACTTATAGTCACTTGCCAAACAACATCTTGAGTAATAACAATTTAATTTCTAATCATTGGACTATCAAAAGCTTTAACACTAGAGACCAAGAAACTAACCATCAGTTGTCAAACATCTTGAGTAATAAAAAACTATATGTCCAAGAATTGTCTCTTGCTCCTATGGAGAATTTGGCCTTTAGAGAATTCCTCCAAAACCAACTTTTTTACATCAACCAATAGTGCATCCTTAGAAAGAGAATTAGCATCGGAGTTTAGTTCATGAAATACATGCTTGAAGTTAATTTGTTGAAACTATGCAAATAATGTCTTCAATTGTTGAGCGATATGGAGCAGACCCGAATTAGTTACTTGGTTTTCATCATTTATCCATTTAATGATTAGTTCAGAGTTCCAAAAAAACCTACATAACCAAAATATTCCTTTCAATAGTACATTTTAGTAATGCAAACAATGCATTGAATTCTGCTTGGTTATTCGAGCAATGCCCCAAGTTTTATTTCCCTAAGATAAAGTGAGATTTCGAGAGATGAAAAATAAAACCCAGCCCGCAAGTTTCAACCCATGCAATCTAAAAATCCCCAAGGGACCACCTTATTTATAGGAATCTGTTCCAACTCACATTTTGTACATGGTGTGTACTTCTGTTCTGTTGTGATATTTTAAGCATTTGGTACATTACACAAAGAACTAAATGTTTTGAGTTCTCTCATGCTAAAGAAACCTTGGAAACAATCAACTAGAAATGTCCATCGCAAATATGATCCACTTGAACCTAAAACTCAATCTCGTACCAAAATTCTTGGTAAAAGGGAATTCCAGAAAGAGATGAACAATTTTTTTCACCATTCCTCTTGCATAAAATGCAAATGCTAAGTGTTGGAGCCGGAAGTCACTCCTGGATCGCTAGCAGGAGCAGAGCCCGACGTCCATCAGTTTAATGTCACGATTTGTTTAAAAGGGGTGATCAAATGGAGGAAACTCAGAACAGTATCGTGTCATATCAGAAACTAGACCAGACATGCATGAACGAGTGAGGTCTTGATAAACTTCAAACAGTGAGTTGCAATAAAGGGTGAGCAGGGGGAAGACTTCATGAGAAGAGTGCAAGGGTTTGTCATAAACGTCAGGTTCACAACTGACCAAAGAAGAAAGCATTCAAACACAAGATCCTCTTATATTCAAACACTTAACACTAGAGGGCACAACAATGTCACAACAAATCCTTTATCATAACAAGATTGTTAAATCCACGCGAATCCTTCGACTGTGGACTCTCTGACATAAGATGAAACAAAGATGGAAAGAAGAGAACTGTTTGTTATAAACCAATAAATCTCAAACACAGAGGCATAACCAGGAAACCAAAATGTTCACTGAAAACTTTACAGTCGGGAGCTTAGCTCTACCATCGATAGATACAAAAATGGAAAAAATGCCTACATATACTCAAAATAACAACAGCAGCAGAACCAAGATACTGCATTGAAATCTTTGCGTCTGCATGGCTTCTGACACTCTGCAGCCGCAATCCTTGAATAACCGTGCAACTTATGGCAGACACGATCGATCTTCTGACAGTTTCATCGGCGAATCGACGTGCCTTTAATTCATTGCAGGACGTTCCCATTATGGCAGAGACGATGTCTAACCACCACCAACCGCTTCAATAACTGCTTCTTGGGATTGAGGACGGCCCAGCCAACTCAGCACTTCGGGATATGGAAGACTCCTCACGTTGCCACCTGGACTAATTGAATAGCTTGAGGGACGGGCATGAAAGGCCAACACGGAGAATGGGGCGAATGATAGAAGTGAAGGCGTCAAATTACGAGGTCGCAAAGGGAATGGCGTGGCGTGGGAAGAGTGACAAAGGAGGGCACATGGTGGAATAAAACAGGCGGAAGAGGGGGAAGACGGGGGATAGTGGACTCGTTCTTTGGCGAGAGGCTGACGTGGAAAAGGAGCGAGACACGCGACAGGTGGTGACTGGATAGC
>JASDQU010710768.1:27958-45451 GCA_032191745.1 Picea mariana
GGGGTCCGGAATGGTCTTCATCGCCGTTGATTCGGGCGCGCTCATCTGGACCGTTGGAGAGGTGCGCCCCCGATTCCGGACCCCCCCCCTTGCTTAAAGGTCGAAAGGCAAGGGGGGTCCGGAATTTGCTGTGCGCCGTCGATCTAGGCGCGCAAAATCCAGCCGTCTAAATGTGACTCTCGTTTAATGCAGATGCGCTTGTGCCCAAAACTTAGGATAAGTAGGTTTTGACCCACTCCTTTGCAATTCAACCCCTTAGCAAGAAATATCGCTAACACTAAGCCTAATTTTATTCCTCTTCTGGATTCTATCCCATGTCAGTACCCTCTCTTTCAGCACTAGCTATAAAAAATGATTCTTTTTAATGGCCCCTTAATTTTCCATAACTTTTTTTACCACCATTGACAATTTTCTAGAAGTAAGGATTGTAAGGCTAAGTATCCCAATTTGGTTGAACAATGTCCTCTTGTGAAATTAAAAGACTAAGAAAGTCCATCCTCGTTCTCAAGTAGATAAATATGTACCTTACCTAATTCATAAGTAATCAAACGCCAATGTTGATGCCATTCTACCTCGAGACCCAACACTTGAGCCCTAAACCAACCTTGTCTCCAAATAGACAAACTGTCGGGATTTCCTACTCTATTAAATGTGAAGTGCCATGTAGCTCGAAAATGATTAACAAGATTCTCTAAAAGAAAAATGTTCCCCCCACAGCCAACAATAACATCAATGCCAATCCTAACTTGTGCACTCAAGCCTAGCTTCCAAGCTAGGTACCTCTCAATAATAGGAAAATCCAACATCAATGCTTTCCACTGATTTAGGACCCCCTAAATATTCTTTTGAGGAAGAGAAATTTAGTTCAGTTTCAAACAAGGCACTATATATTTTTATATCAATGTAAATCACCACAAATTATCACGAGTGTTGAAAACCCAAAGAGATCTGGCAACAAGAGATTTCCCAAAGATGCAAATATATTTTGATCCCTAGCCTCTCTATCCCTTATAGATGGATACAACCTTATAGCCAACCAGATAAGACCCTCAGTACTCACCTTTCCCTTTCCAAAGATAATTGAAATGAATCTTACGGATTTTTTTTATAAGAATGCCCTTGGAAATGTAAGTTGATAAATGCCAGTATACCAAGATAGATTCACATACCAATTTAATGAGAATCAAATGAACACATGAAATCCACCTATTGCACCTAATAATTATCCTCTTCTCAACCTTGGACAACAACCATTTTCAATTAGATGTCCATACTTGTTACGATCTAAAGTGTATCCAAGGTATTTCAAACCATCATCCAACTCATAGACAAGAAAATCAAAGAGATTGAGCAAAACATTCTAAATTCCAGCCTCAATAGATGGGAAATGAATGGCCAAATTATTTACATTAATTGTCATACCTTTAGCATCCAATATTAGATCAAGTATATCTTTAATCTGTCTTCCCTTTGTCTCCAAATAGTAGAAAAAAAAGAAGAACATCATCAATGAATAATAAGCGTGTGAGTTTTTCCGTTTGACCGATCTTCACCCCTTGGATTTTTTTCATTCTTTTCTCGTCTAAAATTTCCAAACTGAGGCCTTTCATTGCTAACAAAAGAAAATACGAAGATAGGGGTCATGCTTGTCTAAGACCACAACATGTTTTGAAAAATGTCGAGCCCAAAACATTGATAAGAATATCTAATTAATCTAATGTGATACAATTCATACTTCAATTAACCAGAGGCAAGTTGAAGCCAATATGAAGAAGAGGGAGTCTAAGGAAGAACCAAGAAACTGATCATAGGATTTTGATAGATCGGTATTTATAACTGCAACTAGTAGTCTGGTTGTTTTTATAGAATGCAAACCCTCCTAAGTTGTACCAATTGCTTAATGTATAAGTCTTCCCTTAAGGAAGCTGAATTGTTCTTGTGAAATAACTTTGGATAGAATCGGTTTGATCCTAATTGTAACGATCTTTGTTATGATCTTGTATAAACAATTGCACAAAGAAATTGGTCTGAAATCATTATAAGAGGAAGGATAGTTCACCTTAGGAATTAGAGCAATGAATGTAGCATTGAAATTCTCAGGAATTTTTCTGGTGCATTGAACTTCCTCCACTACCTAGAGAAATTCATCACCCAAGACTTCAAATAAGTCCTCAAAAAACTCATTCGTCCAAGTGTCTAGACTAGAACTCTTGTCTCTTTTAAAGGAGCTAATGACCCCCAAAAATTCTTCCCTCATGAAAGCACTGTAAAGGATTTGATTTTCCTCTTCCTCGATGAGATTTATAAAAATTTGATCATTTTAATTATCTCCCCATTCCTTACCTGATATGGATCCTTAAAAATATTATTAAAATTATCAACCCCATGGAGCCCAAGTCCAAGAAACCTATTACCTTATTTCCATTATTGTCTTCAAAATACCAAATCATATCAACATGCTTCCTATGATTTTCAAAATTTTCGAAGAATTTCATATTTTGATCCCTTACTTCGATCCATAGAGCCCGATTCTCTTTTTCAAGTAATAATTTGTCTTGATGAATCTCTACACTCTTTAAGAGAATCTTGTGGTAGAGAGATCTCATTATGGTGTTTATAAAATGTTTCCATATATTGTCTAATACTCCCAAGAGTGCATCTTTTCCTTTTCCCACGTAACAACTTTCTCCTTTATCTGATGAAGTGAATTTGCAAATTGTAAATTGGTTGGGAAATCCAAATCTAGTTGATAATGTTTCCAATTGTCTCAGATGAGGGTTTGAAATTCCTCCTCTTTTGACCATGAAGAGTTATACATGAAAGGTTCCCAAGGCACGTTCTCCACTTTTCCTAGTTATGAAAATATGGGAAAGTGATTCGATCATCGCAACTTTCCAATCCAGGACCAAATGTGATCAGTCCTGAGGAGTATTGAATGATGGGTGTTGATCCCAGGAATAACGACAATGATGTATTGTACTCTTGGTCTCCTACTTTACTTGTCAACCTGGGGTTCTTACAAACTTAAGAGATCTTATGCACTATATGTGCAGTATGTAATTGTCATAAAAAAGGTTTGAAAAATGATCAAAGGTTGTGTATGTGCAGGAAATCAAATGACATGAAGCAGTTATAAATTAATTGCTTGAACCAAACACACCAAATTGAAAGAGAAACGAAGCTAAAGTGCATGAAAAGAATTTATCCTACTGCATCAAAGATTATTGAATCATGAAAGTCAACCTGAAGTAAAAGATGTATCTAGTTTGAAAGTATAACAAAGAACTATGATAAAAGTAGAGCTGTAAGTTATGACAGAAAAACTGTAATGGAAATGAAACTACACTAATTTATAAGAAAAACAATCTAATCCTTTGATAATTATCAATACAAATGTACTTTTATTGTTTGTTGATGCTTTCAGGAAAATAATAATAAGCTACGTCAAAAATTGAAGCTAAGACAGACCTAAGGAGATTTCTATAAGGACTGTGCATTTCTACGGGATCTGCATAGTTTCTATAGGATATTCCTACAAGGGGTAAAATGAAGTCTCAAAAGGTAATGCAAGTCTTTCATTTTTTTTACAAAGCTATACTATAAAATAAATGAAGTGAATCTATGGTTCTTATCCTTGGGAGGCACTTAAGGGTGCTCCAAAAGGTTATTGAACATTTCTACAGGATGCTACTACAACTGGCGAGTTAGTCAAAATATTAACATAAATGAAAATTTATCATGCAAAGCTAAATATAACTTTAGTAGAGAATGAAACACTATCTAAGAAACACCTACTATGCATGAAAGCTACAAAAATAGTAAAAAGGGTCCCTGAGCACTCTTGGATGGGCCCTACCTAAGAAGCACAAGAAAGCTAAAAGGAACTCTTAATAGATTGAAGGAAAAACCATTTTATTCATAAATATCAACAATACATCAGGAACATCAAAGTTCTTAGTTCTTCAAAAAAAAAGTATTGCAAAACATTTCCATACAATGCTTCTCCAGAAATTCGCTATCCTCCTCTCTTAGACTAGAGGCCTATATGCAACTAGAGAGTTTGGCCTCCCTTCATAAATCAAGGATAGTGATGAGTAAATGAGGGATCCCATTCCTTTACATCTGTATTCTTGAATTGTTGTTGATCAGAAGTGGTCATAAATGCATAGGGAACACTCTTGGAAGTAGTTGTAGACAGTTTCCCTTAATCTTTGACTGGAAACTCATTCGAGGAGACAAAATCCCATGTTTCTAGGAGGTTGGTGTCCTTGATTCCTACAATTTGACCTAGTTGGTCGAACACATGTCCTTTCCAAAAATATTAGTGCAAAAAGGTATATTAGACACAAAAATCCACCTCATTCATACATTCATTAAACCACATACAAAATACCCATGACTGACTATTAAATATGGTAAAAAAACAAACATTAAGTCATTTTGTCGTGTCTCTAGATGGGGTGTTAATTGTCCATCACAGACAAGTAGGACAGGTGGAGCACTCCATCTCTAACAAGGCCACGTGATCCCTCCCTGACGCCACCCTCCTCTAATTAATGTCGGTCACCTCAACTCCCCCTCGCATTCCCTCCTTTGGGCACATGTTGCTCTTGCTCCGACGTGCCATCTCCATTATCTTCTTCATGGTGACGGTTGAGCCATCCGACCCTTTACTCCTACGCTTGTGTGAATATATTCTTTAGTTCTTATTTTTGGCGACTGCTCTTTCGTCGAGATCCCATGAAATTTTCCCCACTGGTCTTCATCATTTTGACACTCTCTTCTGGATTGCATTCCCCACCTGCTCTTCCGTGCTTGAATCTGACTTTCTCCCTCTCTTGGTAATGCCCAGGAACCACGAGTGACCAAAAAGAGGTCCTCTGTGGTATCAGACTTACGGTCGAATGGTTGTTCGACCGCCTGCACGTAATCTTCCTACACCAATTTTGTCGACCTCCTCTTCGTCTCCTCCCCTCTCTTTGAAAATGATGGAAACTCACTTGGTTTCGCCCCTGACCCCCCAACAGATATTGCATCCTCCTCTCATCCTCCCTCTGTCCCATATGCCCCTCCACTACCTCCACCCCACCCCTCCGCCCCCATGATGGAGACCCCTCCCTCGCCTCCTTGCATGTCTGCTCAGACTGTGATGCTTGGACGTGCCTTCTTGTCACCTGGGAGAATTTGCAAAGCCTCATCTTCGACGCCCATAGGGACATGGACAACCTGCGTTTCAGGATGGAAGTTATGGAAAGATTGGGGGAGCGGTTGGAGCAAAAATCCTTCTGGTTGCTACACATAAACTTCTTCCTCAAAGTATCCATTTAAAACTGTTGATTTGACATTGATCCAGGTGGATATCGGTGGCCACCCACTTATTCCAACTAGCTCAAAACAATCTTATGGCAATTTACTATTTTTAGCAGTTTTTCGGTTCCTAAACCTCTGGGGCCATTTTGAGGGCCTATATGAAGTTTTTTTGGGATCGAGCACCTAAATAATAGTTGAAGACTCTAATTGAGCCCCCAAAATGAATCTCCTTGATGATACCTTTTCAACGAGCTATCATGCACCCCAAAAAAAGATCGTATGTAAAAGTTACGCCTCCGGGAAGTTGATACACCAAACTACCCAAAATAGGGTCCACAAAACTGTTGGTTTTTCATCTTTCAGGGTTAGGGTTTTGGATTTTCTTTATGTTAAAAAGGCCTTTAGAGACTCATTGTAGTCATCTTCTTGCGAATGAGCGTAGCCGTCACACCTCTTCTCAGAGATAAGCTGTCACCATTCTAGCGAGTTCATTCACTCTGTATTTTACAGTTCTGTACATTTCGCTCATTAATAGAAATTGTGTATTATTGTATATCTTTATTTATTGTTATATATCTTATATATATCTATTTATATTATTGGATATCCGATATATCTCTGTACATTTCCTTATTATATCTCCGCTCTCATTTTGTGCCGAAAATAATCTGGATCAGAAGTCCATCCGATAAATCTTGAAATTTTTGTAGCATGCAAAAGCCAGAAACATCCTCAAATGGATTCAATTCTTGCAACAGAGGAAAATCTTCTTCAAAGTCCACTCCTTCAACTTGAGCATACCCTTTGCATACCAATTTGGCCTTGTTTCTAACTATCTATACATCTTCATTCAACTTGTTTGTGTATACCCATTTAGTTCCAATTACATTCTTGTCTTTTGGTCTTGGAACAAGATCCCATGTTTGATTTTTCTCTATTTGGTCTAGTTGTTCATTCATGGCTTTGATCCAATGGCCATCCTCGCTTGCTTGCAAAAACTTTTTGGGTTCAATCATGGACAACAATGAAAATTTTTCTTCTATAAGTGTAAAATTTTGAAACCTTGTTGGTGCAAATATCTGTCTAATCTGTAATACCAAGCTCTTGGAGCCTGTTTTAGCCCATGCAAAGATTTATTTAATAGACAGACATAATCATTTTTGTCAGTTAGAAAAAATCCTTCTTGTTGTTCCACATAAACTTCTTCCTCAAGGTCACCATTTAAAAATGTTGATTTGATGTCCATCTGGTAAACTTTGAAATTTATGTAGCAGGCAAAAGCCAAAAACATCCCGATGGATTCAATTATTGAAACAAGAGAAAAATATTCTTCAAATTCCACTCCTTCAACTTGAGCATACCCTTTGCATACCAATCTGGCCTTGTTTCTAACTATCTGTCCATCTTCATTCAACTTGTTTATGTATACCGATTTAGTTCCAATTACATTCTTTTCTTTTGGTCTTGGAACAAGATCACGTGTCTAATTTTTCTCTATTTGGTCTAGTTCTTCATTCATGGCTTTGATCCATTGGTCATCCTAGCTTGCTTGCAAAACATTTTGGGATTCAATCATGGACAACAGTGCAAATTTTTCTTCTAGTTTGTACACGTCTCCTTATTTCCAAGAATTTGACTTTCTGGATGATGTTTTTAAACATAGCTTGATGGAGTATTTCGTTGTGATGTTTCCATTCTTTCCCATTCTTCTGAATCTTCTGCTCTATGATTCCCATTTATGTTGTCATTTTGCGGTTCATTGTTCATTGATTCTTCATCTGAGTCAACATGATACCGGAGTCTCACTCACTGAAATAGTCCTTCATTTACCTTTACATCTATACTCTCAACTATCTTGTGGATCCTTTTGTTGTAACATTTGTATCATTTACTTATGGAGGAGTATCCCAACATGATACCTTCATCTTCTCTGGAATCAAACTTTCCTAAGTTATCTTCATTTATTTTAATGTAGCATTTACTTCCAAATATTTTGAAGTGCTTTATAGATGTTGTTCTGCCATGCCACAACTCATAGGGTGTTTTCTCACTGTTTACTCTTATGTGTGCTTTGTTGAGGATGTTGACAGTGGCTTGAACAACTTCTCCCCAGAAGGTTTTGGGTACTTCTAATTCATCAAGCATGGCTATGGCCATTTCTTGAACTGTTTTGTTCATCCTCTCCACTACTCCATTCTGTTGAGAGGTTCTGGCAATAGAAAATTGTCTCTTGATCCCATGTTTTTCACATAAACTGTTGAATTTATCAAATGTGGATTCTCCTCCTCTGTCTGACCTTGGGCATTTGATTTTTAAGTCCATTTTATTTTCTACTTGTGCCTTGAAGATTTTAAATTTTTCAAAAGCTTCAAATTTATTCCTCAACAATCCCACCCAATTTGTCCTTGGTAAAGTCTTATTTTTTGTCTTGCTTAAAGATATGCAACAACTTGCTTCTGCATTCACTTGCTTTGTGTCCAAAATTATTGCATATGTGGCACGCAATGTCATTCAGTAAAGGAGAGATAATTTTGAACCATAGCCTTTTGAGATTTTTTTAATCTTTTTCTTACATTTCTGTTGTATCTAAAAAGTATACAACTTACAACTTTATGTCCAAAACTTCCACAAGAGAAACAATATCCATAAAAGAGATTTGGATGCCTTGGAATAAAAAATTTACTTGTGGAAATTGATATTTGTCTGCCAACTTGATAATATTTAGACTCATGTTGCTTCCTTGCTTCAAAATAGAGATGATTCACTTCAGACTGCCTCTTCTTTTCTTATTTTGCATTGTTCGACTAACTGTTGTTTCCTTTGAGAGCATCTGCATAACTTGTAGCCTTTCCAATTGTTGACTTGTTGGTGCTTGGTTCACTTTTGACATTTTTTACACTTTATTTATATTCCAGTGTTGTCTTGTCATCTGGTGACCTTTGATTGCTCAGGATGTTATCCAAAGTTTCAGATCCATTTACGAATTTTATTTGAGTCTTGGATTTCTCTAAATATTTTCTTAAGACAACTATTTTAGCTTCTAGTTTGTTGCATATATTCTCCTTTTCTTTTATCTGATTTATCAATACTTATTCTTTTATTTTAACTTCTTCTAGCTGGATTTTTAAGATGACTATTTATTCACTAACCTCATTGTCTTTTTCTTTGTAGACCTGCAACTATTCTTTTCTTTTTCTCAAGTCGAGAAATTTCCTCCAAAGCACTAATGAGTTATCCTTCCATGTCTACTACACCTTCACAGTCTTTTGTGTCTGTTTGATCATATTTGTGTTGCTCCAAAGCCATGAGAAGTTTTTCATCCTGAATTATATCAGGCTCATCTTTTTCTTCTTCAGAGTTGTCTCTATCTTCCTTTGAATAAAAACTATTCCTTTTAAAAGACTTTTTAAAATCACTAAGTTTATCCTTGTCGTTTCTTTCATTTTCTTTGATGTTATTTCTTTTGACGGGACACTTAAAAACAAAATGACTAACTTTACCACAATGAAAACATTTAAATGGTAACATACCTTTATATTTCCCGAAGTCTCTCTTCAGTTTTCTTACAAAGTTAGCTTCTTCTTCATCTGAGAAGTGTTCTGATGAATCATGGTCTTGAAAAGTTGATTATTTGACTGATACTTTGAAAACTCCATCCTTTTGATATGGTTGATCCTTTTTAGTCATCATCTCATAGGCAATTGATATTCCATGTAGCCTATCCATAGTCAGTTTCTCTAGTTCATGCATTTCTTCTATAGCAGAGACTTTTGAATCAAATCTTGAGGGAAGAGATCTTAGAACTTTCTGAACTACCACAATTTCTTCAATCTTTTCACTCAACCATTTAATAGTGTTTACAGTTTCATCTACTCTGAGAAATAAACTTGTAACATTCTCATCTTCACTCATCTTTAAACTTTCAAATTACATTCTGAGAGCTTGAAGTTTGGTCAATTTTAATTTCTCATCACCTTTATAACTGTTTACCAGCTTGTTCCATATTTCTTTTGCGGATTCCAGCTGCATCACTTCAAAAAAATTTGTTTTTGCATGTCCACCTTGGATGGCATTCATAGCTACATCATTGTTTTAGTGATTTTTCTTACCAACGTCATTAGTTGGAAGAGTTGCTGGAATTTTATAACCCTCTCTACTATGATATGCCATATTTCCATACCAAGAGACATCAAGTAGGTATTCATTTTGATTTTCCAAAAGGAAAAATTTGTTCCATTGAATAGAGGAGGTATGGGTGAAGAAAGAAAAACATCTTGACTTGCCATATTCTTTGTGTGATCTTCCTTCCATCTGTTAATTGTTATTGAATGAACCTGGCTCTGATACCAATTGTTGAAACTCAACAATACTGAGAGAGGGGGGGGTGTATCAATATTGTATTAAATTTATGTTTTTTTTTTCTTCCAGCCATTTAAGTTATTAGTAGTGTGCACTTAATGATAAGAAAAAAACAAAAATCAAAACATCATGTGCACTTACTGACAAACAGAGATTAAACCAACACACTTAATGACACGCATAAATAAAATACATCACAATGAACATAGTACACCAAGATTTTATGTGGAAACCCAATGCAAGAGAAAACCACAAATATTCTTTCTTTATGTTATTCTGCAAGCACCAACTTACACTTCAACTCAACAGGCACCCACCTGTCACAGATAATGAGGACAACAATCCTCTCAGGCACCAACTTGTTACAAAATGATGAGGACTCCAATCCTCTCAGGAAACAACCTGATACAAATGATGAGGAATTCAATTCTTAGTGACCTACAACTCACCTAGCACCACCCTTCCAGCCTAATTTCAGAAAAAAATAAACCTTTCAATGCAGACTTGCAAATTTGTATTTTTGTTCCTATGAACAGTTGCAGTTTTATTCTTCCCTTCACTTCCGTGCACTACACAATCAGGGCGTATGCATACTTATATCATTTTTTCCAAGTCCGCCTTCTTGTATGTGGACGTGTGACAATTACAACATGGACAAACTTTGATCATATCAAAGTCCCCTTAGTTATAATTTTTCTAAATAAAGTATGACGGTTATAATGTGGACAACCTTTGGCCAAATCAAGATCCTGTCAATTACAATTCATCTAAATAAATCATGTGGACATATGATGGCTACATTGTGGAAAAAAATATGTTATTGAACATTCTTTGACTAAATCAAACGAACAAATTTTCATCATAGTCCATTCTGTCACATTGCATTCCATCACAGTCCATACCGCACAATTCATACTTCTCAGTCCATACTGCTCAATTCCATACTACTTAGTTCCATATTGCTCATTTCCATACTGCTAAGTTCCATACTGCTCAGTTCCATAGTGCTCATTGTCGCATTGTCACACTGTCGCTTTGTCCATTGTCACACTGTCCCACTATCCACTGTCGCATTATCGCACTTCCACACTATCCACTGTCGCATTATCGCACTGCCACACTATCCACTGTCACATTGTCCCACTATCTCACTATCCATTGTCACACTATCACATTGTCCACTATCACACTATTGCACTGTCACATTATCCACTGTCACACTGTTGCACTATCACACTATCCACTGTCACAATGCTGCACTGTCACACTGTCGCACTATCCACCGTCACACTATCGCATTATCCACTATCACATTGTTGCATTGTCACACTTCAGTCGGTCATGGACATCAGTGAAAACATATGTTCAACACATTAAACCATTTCAAATTATTAGATGTTGAGAAATACAAATCTTAATTAGCTTGCTACCAAAAAAATTCTCGACCAAGTCTTCATAGTTTCTTTTGTATCTATTAGTTAAAACAAGGTCCTCATCTAGCCATAGAGGATTAGGGTTGGAATCATTGCTTAAAATAATATATCGATTAATAGTTTTTCTAGCATTAAAGTCTCCTAGCAAGAGGATGTTGCATTCATTTATGAGACTGTAAATATCTTGTTCTAATTCATTGCAAGGACAATTTTTATCTAGATTGTTTTTGTTATAAAAACTAGAATTAATAGGCATGGAATAAAAAATTGATATATAAATCTTTTCAACATTAGTGTCTGAAATGTCCATCGACATGTATTGGTTGAAAGGGTTTTCTTTGTGAAACTTAATGTGAGGAAGAATGTTCTTTTTTATGTAACAAGTTATACCTCCATCGACATGTATTGGTTGAAAGGGTTTTCCTTGTGAAACTTAATGTGAGGAAAAATGTTATTTTTTATGTAACAAGATGTCTCCAATCCCTCTATGGTAATAGATCTTGCTACATATTGTCCACAAGACAAATTCTTCTATGTCAGGGACCTTATATTCTTCATGCTCCCAAGTTTCAACTACAAATATATTATCAATTTCACTCAGGATTGAACTTAATATACACCTTTGCCCCATGGAAAGTCACGACATTGCTAGAAGCGGATTTGGAGTGTTCCAAATTCCTATTATTATCTTTTTGGTTTCTATCCATAATAAAAGCTTTTTTGTTCCTAATTATTTCCCATTTGAACTTCTTTCCTTAATTCAAATTACTCTTATTGAATGAGGTCTTCATTATAAATATTAGAGCACACAAATAAACCTATTTTTATGCTCAATTATTTTTCCGAGCCTCTTTGCTTCTAAGAGACAAGTTGTTTCAATTTGTAATTTATTTTTTTAGTTCTTCTTTGACTATTGTTAGTGCGTCCTCAACTTTCTTTTCTTTTATACCAAAAATTATGAGGTTCAAGGCTCTTTTGTCACAATCATTGTCTAACTCTATCAAGGCCCAATTGTTGTTTATTTTTTCTTCTAACTCTTTAATCTTGTTCCTTAGATTAAGATTTTCTATATTATCAACCTTTCCCTTTTGGGGTGATTTTTTCTTTTCTTAGCTTTGGTTTTTCATTTCTTGTAGTCTAACCTCCATTTTTTGCAACTAAGTCTCCAATAGTAGTATTCTATTGTCTATTTGTTTTTGAATCTTGTCTTCCAAAGATCTAAATTTATTATCAAACATTACCTCTAACCCTATTTGAATTTTAGCTTCTATCTCTTCTTTGTGTTTTTTTAATGATTCTTTATATTCACAAGATTATCTAGGGTTACTTTGCAAGGCCTCCCCTTGAGATTTTTTGGTAAATGCAGTGACTTGTTCATTTTGGAGTAGAGATGAAATTAATTATATGAAATTGAGTATGTAGGTTCCACAACTAGTCATAATTTTGTTAGAATTTTCTCTGGATGAAAACTGTGTATGAGGTTTTGAAATGTTCAACTTTTCGAGTGCACACTCCACCCAGCATCAGGGACACTTGAAGCTATCATAATCGAAATGAGTGCTAAGGTTTCTATTTAAATGGGAAGAATGGTGTGTGATTGTTGAGCATAAGAAATATGAATAAATTTAACAGTGAGATAAAAATTTGATTAGAAAAGAAAAATTAACCATTTAGGTCAAATAATAATAAAGAAAATAATTAGAAAATAAAACAATATTAAAAATTTTAGAAATAATGAAGGCGTGGAAGTTATTAAAATCAATTCGAAATTTTGATAAAATTGTTAATAAAATATAATGAATTAAGGTTAACTAGGAAAATATAAAGCTTAGACGAATAGAGAAGAAAAATATTATAAACAAGAGTGAGTGAAGAAACTTGTCCACCTAATTAAGTCTACCTCCATAAAAATGATACATGAACCTCATAAAACAGAAACACATAGATGGATGGAACCTCACTCCGAGAAAGAAGAAATGGTGGAACCTCATGATTCTCCAAGTCAAGCTACTCAAAAAAGTATAGTTACCACATTAAAGGATGAATTAAGGTTGACTAGGAAAATATAAAGCTTAGACGAATAGAGAAGAAAAATATTATAAACAAGAGTGAGTGAAGAAACTTGTCCACCTAATTAAGTCTACCTCCATAAAATTGATACATGAACCTCGCCAAATAACCAATGATAGGCTCTTTCACGAGACTTGAACGTTCACCCTACTTGATGCAACCCTCAATTTCTTTTTTTATAACATTGATTTTCTTTTTACACTTGTTTTAACCTAGGAGTTGGATGAATGCCTACAGATCTTTACGAAGCATGCTCAATCATGTGCTAATGAACAACTCGATCCATCCATGTCAGACAAAAAATAACCATGTTCATCTGGTTTTTTAGAAATCTCTTCTCAAACATAGATCTATCCAGTGCCCAATCTAGTTTGATTCAATAGATTGATTGGTTCTTAGATAACAGTGCGCAAATCACTTTTCTCATCATGAAGATGAAGATGAAGATTATTAACGTCCACTAAGACCGAATTGGTTTATCGGACCTTAAGAGGGTAAGTGATTACTTGTGATTTTTTAGAATTTTGTTTCTGTGCTCGAAAAACATTAAGAGAAGCTTTCCAAGATCCCATATAGTTTTGTTGAGTTAAGAGGTTAGGAAGGTTGGTAGTGTGACAAATATTTTGAAAACTAGATCTAATCTAGGTATAGGCTAGACAATCTAAGAGAAAATGTTTTTCATCTTCAATCTTCTTAGTGTCACAAAGGTGACACACTCTTTCATCCCAAGGCGTTTTAGGAATTGACCAACGCCTAGTTTTATTAAGGAGCTCGTGAGAATTTGTTCTTATCTTAGCCATGCTTATTTTTTTCTTTAATAGATAATTTTGATCTTCTAGATTAGGGTTGATTACATCCTTAAATTCTGATTTGATGATATTTTTAATAATATCTTTATTCTACAAAATGGTGTCTTTCATGATTCCCTAATAGTTTATCCAAGTCGGGGCATCTTTATGCTATCCTCGCTGAAGTTGATGGTGGTTACGACTCGATTTTGAAGCAATTTTAGAAAGCCTCTTGTCTTCCATGTTGTTTAACTTGTTCTTATACATTAGGTATCTAGTCATAGTCATGCTCTCAATGGGGGAGAGGTTTATTTCTAAGAGGAGGATGAGATAGGGCGTATTTCATTTAATTTTGAGATCATAGGTTATAAAATTCTTTTGTTTTTTCTCTATCTTTCTACAAGATTCATGAGAGATACTACAACCGCACAGTTCACATCCATAAAGAATAACAGGTGTAACGAGAGTCTCAAAGAGGAGTTTCTTCTTGTCCCAAATCCAAAGATCGACTAATTTACAATTGTTTTGAAGCCCATAATAAAATTTCCATTCCCGAATAATCATTTTCTCAATGATATAATTTGAGTTGAGCTTGTAGTGAATATCAATTCCAAAATATTTGTATGAAGTCACTTCCTCCAAGTTGTTGTTATCATATACTAAGGTATCATAAGTCAAAAACCCATGAATAAACTAAAGAAAAACCACTCCCCATCCATGATAGTCTCATATAATGGCTAAATTAATCTATTTAGACAAAAAATATTGCCTAACATAAATTTGATATTTCATACAATAATTATATAAAATTTATAATATTATAATATAACATTGATATAAATTTATTTTTTAATTATTATTATTATTTTTTTATATATAAATAACTTTGTTTATAAATAATATTTATTTATAAAATTTATAACATTGATATAAAATTATTTATTATTTAATCATATAAGAATAACTTTATTTCAATTGTTATTAATTCCTATCAATAATCATATGTCTAATATTGAAACATAGTAATATTGACATTTTCTAAAGAATATCCATGAAATATATCATTCCTCTATTTAGTGGCAAGCAAGAGCATTCCTTCACCACTTTGAAACTCTTCCGCTACATCAACGATTTTTTTTTTAATTATTCCTTCACAACTCGGAAGCTCTTCAGCTACATCAACGACTTTTTTTTAATTATTCCTTCACCACTCGGAAGCTCTTCAGCTACATCAACTACTTTTTTTTTTTTATTATTCCTTTGCACTTTTCTTTTACAACATTTTTTTGAGCTAGCTACATCAACGACTCTTTTTTATAATTATTTCTTTGCAATTTTATAACATTTTTTAAGCTAACGTTAGAACGACAAAATTTTAAACCACAATAAATCTCTCTTTATTGTGAACGATGTTACAAACGAGGGTAACGACGTGATTGAATGACGTGAGGGAAATGACGTCATTCAATAACGTGAGAGAAATGGCGTCTCTGACTGGGAAATGACGTCACTAATGGGTGGTAAATGATGCCACTGACTGTAAAATTAACCAGTGATATACAGAGAAGGAATAGGCTAATTGGGAGCAATTTTTTTTTTTAAAGTTCTGTTTTTAGTAAAAAAAAAAAAAATAGATTTGAATTTGGTGAGATTTTGAGATTTTCAGGAATAGTATGAATTTTATATGGATCAAAGTTTCATGCATTTCCGATTCTTGCTCCAAAAATTTTATCCCATTTTAAACTAACTTAGATATTCAAAAAATCCATTAAAATTTTGGATTGAAAGGAAATTTAAAAACCGGTCGCCCTAAAACCTGCCAAAAAATTACTTCCGAATTAACCCACTCCCATGGAAACAGCTTAGTCACAGCTGAGTCGCCAAAAGGAAATAAAAAATTTTTCAGGAATAGTATGAATTTTATATGGATCAAAGTTTCATGCATTTCTGATTCTTGCTCCAAAAATTTTATCCCATTTTAAACTAACTTAGATATTCAAAAAATCCATTAAAATTTTGGATTGAAAGGAAATTTAAAAACCGGTCACCCTAAAACCTGCCAAAAAATTACTTCCTAATTAACCCACTCCCATGGAAACAGCTTAGTCACAGCTGAGTCGCCAAAAGGAAATAAAAAATAACAAATAGGACAGCTGAGTCGCCAAAAAGAGCAGTGATCAACCCAAAGGTGTGCACAAGAATAAAGAATCGAATAGAGTACTGATGCATAGTACTCCAAAGGTACTTACGTGCTTTGTATCAAAATTAGGGACTAAAGGCTTGCAAATGTAGAATAAATTAGAATGAATTTAGTGACATAACTACATTTAGAATGAATTAGAGTGGATTTAGTGGCAACATACGGCGGGAATGTATTACGGGTTGCGGAAAAGATTATATAATGGCATTGAGTGGTTCAAACTTCTACTACCTCAACGCAGTTCTTCTCCATCTGAACTGGCCAAGATATCAGCGATCAATAATTTGTACGGTAAATCACTTCCAATATTGAAGTTCTTTAGCGATCCTTGATCGACTGCGCACTTGCATATTTAAAGCCGGGTCGTTCCTTCTGGAGGCCCTTCAGATGATTTTGTAAGTTGTTTCGACATTCACTACATTTAAACAAAATTTCGTTTTGCTTTGTATTTTTACAGAAGTTGTTTTGTTCTTTGCTTTCTTTACAGGCACAGAGAATCGAGGAAGTACATGTGTTAGTGGGGTTTCTTTTATTTGTTAAATATTTTTTCTACATGTTTCGAAATTCACCGAAGTCTGGACAGATTTAGCTGAAGCATCCGTAGCTTCCATCTTGTAGCGTGCGCTTTTACATTTTGTAGGTTGTAAGAATAAAATTTGGTACAGAATATGCTTTAATGGCTTCGAGGCCTTTGAATTCGCCCCCTGGATTTAGATTTCGTCCCACGGACAAAGAACTAGTAGAATTTTTGAAACGCAAAGTTCGTGGTTCGATCGAGATGGAGCATGACATTATTACCGAGGTTGATATTTGCAAGTGTGAGCCGTGGGACTTGCCTGGTAAGTTATATGATCTTAGTTGTTATTTGTGAATTGTGTTCTGAAAATTTAGTGATTTGAACCCTCTGCGCAGCTGAAGATCTATAAGGGTTAAGATTGATGAGTATTGTTTTTCAAAAGCTTGAAATTACTGTTTAATAATTAGCTAAGTAGAATCCCCATGCTCTCCCTGTCCTAAAATTTTCAGAATTTCCAGTTTGTCATAACATTTCTTGAGGTATGCAGAGAAAGGCCTTGTCACTGGAAGAGATCAGGAGTGGTATTTTTTCCGTCGGAGGAACAAGAAGTATACAAATGGCACAACAATACAGAGGGCCTCAGAAGCGGGTTACTGGAAGGATACGAGAAAAAGCGATGAAATTATGAGCTCTCTCTACTAATTATCTCACTGGGGCGAGTGGTAAAGCGGGGGAATGGAAAGGAATCGACCAACATTACTATCTGGAAGAGAGAGATAGGTGATTTCACCGGAAAAATGGATGGGTTGGAGGAAG
>JASDQU010710769.1:24944-38318 GCA_032191745.1 Picea mariana
CTTACCTCGGTGATAGGCTCTCTGGTTGCTGGTGAAGCACTCTAAGCCTTCTTTTCTTTAGCTATGGCTGCTGCAGTTTTAGTAGGCCTCTCTGCTATGAGGGGCTGGTCTGAGCTGTCGAGGTCTCCTTATTTCCTTCTCGATCTGAGATTATACCTGTTAGAAGTGTCACCGACCCTCTGTTCTTTCCCCAACTCATGAATTTGAGCACTCATCAGTGATTCTTTATACGCGCACTGCATCAAATGAGGAAAAGGGGGAGCTTCCTCAATACAGTGAATTTCGGGGCCAAACTCCTCTATCTCCTCTCTCTCCTCATGATCAACTAGGTTCTTTTGGAGGGGGGCTTGAACCCTTTGATCTTCTCTGTCCTTTCCCCTTTGTTCCCTCGGGAAAACCTGAGGCATATTGTTAGCAGGTCGTCTAAAACCTCTATTATCATTGTTTTGGGGATTTCTGTACATGGGCTTCCCTTCTAATTCCAACCTTTCTATCTTGTTAGCAATCGATTTTATTGCTCTAGCTGTCTCATCTGTCTGATGGGGCAGGGGAGAGGAACTGGATGAGGAATCTTAAGGCCTGTTCTTGGACGTACTTCTATCACCTGTGCTTCTGAGTCGGTTGACAGCCAATATGTTAGATTCAACCTCCACGGCTGCATCCTGCATGTGGGCCAGCGTAGCAGTTCTTTTCTCTCTCAGCAGTAGGCAGAAATCAGGATCAAAAGCGCCGGAGTAAGTGATCATTGCAGAGGCTTCGGAGGGTTTTATCTCAGCAGGGATTCTTTTGTACATGGGAACAGACTCTCCTTCTTTTCTCTTCAATGAACCAAACTCTGTCATGTAATACATGAAATCCTTCTTATCTCCCCATTGCCTGAGGAAAGCATTATCCAGGGCGTCAATTCTAGCAATAGATCTGTGAGCTAATCCTCTAAACCATTTCCTTACCTCACCATCTAGGCTCTAGACAACAACCCTCATCCAGAAATCTTCATCTCCAATGTTCAGGTTGTCAACATAACTGTAGAAAGTGGCCAGGTGCTCTTCTGTAGTTATGTCCCCTTCCCCGGTGAACTTGGGCATATATTTCAAGTAATCTCCAGCAGGGAAAGGATTCGTGGGGTTAGGTAAGATCAAGGGAGCGTACCTAGCAGCAACTATGGCGTCCATTCTATTCAGAGGGGGATTAGCACCGGCCATAGGAATATAAGGTGGAGGAGAATTTGGAGGAGAAGGAGTTCGCAAAGGGGCTACCAGGAATGAATCTCAGAGTGGGGTGGGAAACAAGAGGTGATTCAAGGAACGGGCTACCGAGCTCAAGTCAGCAGGTGCTCCTCCTTGTGCAGGAGTGGGGAAATCTTCTGTGTTCGTGGGTCTATGCCAAGGTACAACTTCAGAGGAGAGGGGAGTGACAAGGATTTCTCCCTCCAATCCCAGACCAGGAGGGGAAAACTCAGTAGGAACACTCCCAAAATTCAGGAAACAGGAAACTTGTGAAGGAGGTCTATCAAGAAACTGAGGGGGAGGAAACAGAGTTCTTACAGAAGGAGATGGCGGATTACTTGCTTCGACGATGGAAGCTTCCTCTTCAGGGGCCTTTCCTTTTCTGAGAACCACCTCTGGATCGGTTTCAGGTGTAGCTAGGGGCAGCTGTGGATGAGACAGCGTGTGTCTGCCTCTAAAAGCCACAATTGATAGAGCAGGTTCTCCCCAGCGGAGTCGTCACAATGGAGTCGCGAGGTGCATATCAGCAATCTCAATAGTTCTGATCTCTGATGCACCTTCAGAATCAGCTAATCGTTGTCGTTCAATCCCGGGAAAAATATTCAACTTCGTCCCCAGCAACGGCGCCAGAAATGTTGGCGACGGAAGTCACTCCTGGATTGCTTGCAGGAGCAGAGCCCGATGCCCATCAGTTTTATGTCACAGTTTGTTTATAGATGGGGTGACCGAATGGAAGCCAACTCAAAACGATATCATTCCAACTCCAAACTAGGTCAGGCATGCATAGGTGAGTGAGGTCTTTATAAACTTCAGACAGTGAGTTGTAGTAAAGGGTGAACAGGCGGAGGACTTATATGGGAAGAGTGCGAAGGTCTGTTATAAACGACAGGTTCCTAACAGTCTGTAGAAGAAGGCATCCAAATGCAAGGTCTTCTTGCACTTAAATACATAAAACCAGAGAATACAATAATGAAACGATAAATCATTTATCACAACAGAACTACAATAATTCACGCGACTCTGTCTATCACGAACTCTCTTAGCATGAGACGAAAATTAGATGGAGTGAGAAAAATTGTCTGTCATAAAACAAGATATGTCATATATAGATGCATATCCAACAAACTAGAATGTCTGTTAAACTTTACAGTAGGGAGCTCTGCTCTACCATCGATCATTACAAAATGGAAAAAATGCCTACATACACTCCTCCCCTCCTCTCGTCCAGTGGATGTGTCTCAAAACTTTCAAAGGGTGACATCTCTTGAATCAAATCTATCCTTTGTTCCCCTGTAATACGCCTCGTTAGTTCAGCATGGTTCATGCCAGGGTGGTAGTTGAGCCCTTTGAATTTTGAATTGGTGTGTGCAGGTTCCTCTGGCGAGTTAAAGACTCGGCGTGACCTTCCTGAAGAGAACCGGTACAAGGGACCTTTTCGGGTAGAATTTCGGCCGGGATCTCCATACTCTGCAATAAATGAATGATGTGAGTTTTGAGCCATCCTCTCTTTTCTTCATTAATCTCCAGCAGGTATTGGGATTTAGCCCGCATCGAATTGGTACATGGGACATCACCGTGCCTTCCTGCTTTCAGTATCGTTTTAGATCCCCTCTTCTGAGCCGAAGCGGCTCTTGGGATTCCCTCGGGAATCACTGCTGCAACAACCCGATCCATAGGTCTTTTCCAATCCCTTCACGGCCTTTAGCACCTAACTGTGGTTATCCCCGACTCTATATCGAGGTTTGGGGTTTCGCGGTTCCTGCTGTCGAGAACTCCTTACCTCTCCAATCCCTAATTTGCGATGAGCTCCTTTCACGCGTGAGCCCTCCTAAGATTAACTCCTGTCGCATATGACCATGCCTCCATGACCGTGGCCTTACCCTCCTATCGGAGTTTCGGCACTTGCGATGTCATGATTCAGAAGTCCTCCAGACTCACGAATCTCCGATCCCCGATGGCTCCTTCCGTGCTAGCCCTCCGACTAGGCCCTGGTCCAAGTGACTGCTACCATATGCCCGCAGCCATATAGCTTTCCATTGAGGTTTCTGGGTTTGCGACGTCAATGTGCACGCATCCTCCAGACTAGCGATTCTCCGATCCCCGATGGCTCCTGGCCGTTGACCTTTCAATGGTCCCTTCCCCGTCGCGAAATCCTGCCACCTGTCCTCCGTCGACTTTCGTGGCCCCACACTCTTGGTGTCGGGATATCGCGTATCATGATATCGCAGTGTTTGATGCAACGAATCACTCGTCCCTGGGATCCCCGATATCCCGATGGCTTCAACTACGATGGACGCTTCCCTGTCGGGACCCTCCTCGTTAACGCTGATCTCCTGCCACGCGTCCTTTCCAGATGGACGGTCCCTATTAACTCTTGGGGATTCAGGACTTTCGCTATCTTGTTTCTATTTCTTGTCCCGAGACAAGAAATATCGCTAACACTTTAGATCATCGAATTCTCATTGCTGCTCCTTGCCTCACACAAACTTGGCCCTACCACCGCCCTTGGTAACCTAGCTGAGGGCCCATTCAATATGGGAGAATCCCAACATGAACCATTGGTAGAAGTTGGCTAGTCCCAAAAAGATCTGAAGCTCAGTTAGTGTGGTCGGGGTTGGCTAGTCACAAATGACTTGGATATTAGCTGGATCAACATGTACCCATTCTCATCAACAATGTAGCCCAAGTATTGGACCTTGTTCATGCCAAAAGAGAATTTTTCCAAGTTGGCATAAAGCTTGTGCTGCCACAAAGTGCTCAAAATCTGCTGAATATGCCGGATGTTGTCCTCCCACATTCTACTGAAGATGAGGATGTCATCCAAATATACTACCACAAAGGAGTTGGTGAAGGGTCTCAATACATCATCCATCAATCTCATGAAAGTGGCTAGTGCATTTGTTAAGCCAAAGGGCATGACCAACCATTCATAGAGACCTTCTTTAGACTTGAAGGTTGTCTTCCATACATCAGTTGGTTCGATGGGAACCTGGTGGTAGAAAAAAATTAGGTCAATCTTTCTAAAGAAATTGGCCCCCTTGAGTTGGTCAAGAAGGTCATCAATCCTGGGAATGTTGTAGCAGTTCCTGACTGTGATTTTTTTTTAAGGCTCTATACTCAATGCAGAGTCTCCAAGTCCCGTCCTTCTTCCGCACTAGTACAATCAGGCTTCCACAAGGGGAGAAGTTGGGACTGATGTTCCCCTTTTGAAGAAGCTCTCAGATATGACGCCTGATTTCATCATTCTCCATCAGCGAGCGGTGTAGATTGTTCCATTAGGTAGAGGTGTGTCGGGGGTCAGATCAATTGGATTCTTGACTTGGCAGTGTGTCGGTACCCCTGTAGGTGAGGAGAAGATGTCTCTGTATTCTTCCACAATTCCGTCCACTTGTTTCTATTACAAAGAGAGGTGTTGTGTAGAGGCCACGGATGTGGTGACAACCTTCTACTTACTGTGAGAACTGATCACAAAGAATATGAACTTCCCGGTTTGTGAAATGACCTTACTGCATTTCTTAGCAGAGATTAAAGAAATATCAGTAGGCAGTGCTACCTTGAGGATCCTATACAATTGTCTACCCAAAGTAACAATAACACTGCGGGGTCTAGACTCATACACAACATGATGCTTCCACAAATATTTTTTTCCTAAAGAACATCACAAACTTCAAGAGGATAAATATCACACAATACCTCATCTTTGAAAGGCTTGATGTCGTAGAGGAGACGACATTATTGGTTGACATGGAGATATCTTCCTTGGTGAAGCCAAATAATGGTGTAGGGCTGTGGGTATGACATCATTGACAGGTCCAACTGCTTGACTACCTCTGCTGAAATCAAGTTCTTTTGACTACCGCTTCCGATAATGAAATGAATCAAAGCCCCCTTGACCCACATCTGCGAGTTAAAGTAGCATTCCCCTTCCTCTGGTTCTTTTGGTTCTCTTGGTCAAACTTTGGTGGTAGTGACAGTGGCACTAGGTTTAGCATCGATAATCCACTTCCCTCCTTCAGGATTTGACTTGGAATCATAATCGACCTCTAACTCGGAAGCCTTCAGCTCGACCATGAGGGACTTCTTGGAGCGACATTCTTTGGTGTTGTGCCAAGGAATTGTATGGTACTCACACCATTTTCTTGCGTCCTTCTTCATATTCTCATTGCCCTTCTTGTGCTGTGGCTTGGACTGGTTTTCCTGAGGGCGGCCATCTCGACTCGGTCCCTTTTTGTGTGGGTTGGGGCTTCCTTTTCCCTGCTTCATCTATAAGGGGTTTGAATATCCATACTCTCTTTGTTTCTTCTTAAATTTTTGTTAGATGTTGACAACGTATCTATAAGTCGTGCCCAATGAGGTGATGTCCAGGAAATCCATTTATGTTTGAATGTATCTATGCAAACAACTGCGGTATTTGAGCACTAGATGATGCTCACAGTCTTTGATACCCAATTTGGTGCATAGGGTATGGAAAATATTGGTGAATTCTGGTACTGTCTGGTCCCTTACTTGATGTAGGGTGGTCCATCTGGTGTACTGGTCCTCGTAGCTTCCAACAGGGTAGTACTATTCTTTAATAGTGTCCCGGAAGGAATCCCATGTAGGGTCCACCACAAACATTGTATATTCCTCCACGACCCTTTGCTCAGAGTAAGTATCCCACTGGTCTTTAACATGGGGAACGACTTTGAGGAGTGAAAAAGTGATATTTTCCCTATCGGAAAAATTGTGGACCAAAAAATATCCTTCAAGCAGATTCAACCATTTATCTATAGTATTTGCATCTATTAGTCCTTCAAATAATGGAATATCAAAATTTACATGTACCTTGAAGGGGGTTGCATAGTCGCTTGATGAAGATGCTTCTCTTGTGGGCAACCATCGAAGGATCTACGTGAAGTTTTCCATCATTTTGTTCCTTTGTCGTGCGAGGGATTTCTTGAGAAACATTTTAATAGGATCTCTTGCTCCATCATATTTATTTTTCATCTCCCATAGTTTGTTGTCAGGCTCGGTGTGACTGATCCGGTAATGGATCGATTGGTTCGAGTCCCAACTTCTTGTACCYAGACCTTGTCGGGGACATGAACGAAGAAAAATAATTGAAGAGAAGACCGCTCTGATACCATTGATTCAGATTTAGGAGTGGAATGAACTGATTAACAGGCTAGATGCAATAAACACAGAGATAGGAATAATTACACAAATATCCAGTGAACAATATCTTCTATTAAATAATGAAATAGTCCGAAATTGTAAAACTGTAGAACTGAAAMTTGCTTGAATGGTGGTAGCTATCTCTGAGAAGAGATGTTGCTGCTACGTGCATTTGTCTGAGAAGAATGGATTACAATGAGGCKCCATARGCCCTTTTCATATTACTCATGAATTCCAAAACCCTAGACATCCAAAAACCTAACCCTAGAAGGTGAAACACCAAAAGTCATGTGGKCCCTATGGGTAAGTTGTTGTAATTTGGTACCTCAACTTCCTAGGGTCATAAATTTTGCATATGACCTCTGTTTTAGGCGCGTGATAGCCCATTGGAAAGGTCTTTCAAAGAAATACACATTCCACCATCAAACTCTAACTTTGTCTATAGTTTGACTATGGCGAGACAAAAAAACAATGTTTAGGGACCCAAAACGACCCTGGAAGTACAACAAGATGTGCTGACATGAAAACATACAAAATAAGCTAGTTGGATTAAGCGAGAGGCCATCTGTATCCAATTGAAGGATATGTGGGGCTTCAGACAGGCCCAAAAGTGTAGAACCCACAATTACAAAGCAGTACAAAAGAACATGCTGAACAAAAAAGAACACGAGGAGCCAGTTGGAATAGATGTGTGGCCACTAATATGCACCTGGATCAGTTGTCCTATGACATGGATGGTTTATGGATCTTTCCTTTTTATTCAAGGTTTTTTTAAGGACGGCTCTCTAACAACTTTTCTATAAATTGACACTTCCTTAATGGATTGAATTAAGGTTATTTTGACACATAATTTCTTGAGCTTCCCCAACAAGTCAAATTTTGGTTGGATTAGGGGTTCAGATGGTTCAATCTCTCTAGAAATGGATATCTATCCCCAAGATGTTGCATTTCCATTTGAGGAGTGGGTTTTTTTGTTTCTTGATTTTTAGGATTCTATAAATGCTCCTCATCAATAGGTTAAGTAACAATTGGTGGAAAGGGTTTTGTCACCAATTTCCATAAGTGAAGTTATACTTGATTACAATCTAAAGAGTCGACAAAGTAGGTATTAAGTCTTAACATATTTTTACTACATATTTGTTTATTATTGTTTGGATTTGGTGTAGGCTGAGAAGGTAGCTAAGGATGTTGGGGATTATCATTTGGTTGAGGAAGTGGCAATGATGCTTGTTGCTGAGAAGTTGGTTGCAAGTTTTGGTGAGATTTCCAAGGTTGTTGCTAAGTAGACCATTGTATTAGTTGGGGTTGTTGATAAGGAAATAATGGTGGATGCTATTTTTGAAAATTTTGATACTGTGGCTATTGCTGGGGTGGAAATGGGTTTGTACAAGGCTGAGGATACCGATTTGTAGGGGATTGAGTTGAGTGCTCCAATAAGAATCAAAATTTTGAGGGAATTCATATGCCATATCTTAATCCACACAAAATAGTCCTTTCCTTTGCTAGTTGATGAACCAAACTTGTTCCACATTTAGATATGCTCCATCATAAAAAGCATTCAAACCTGGAAGTTGTGGACACAAATTAATGTCATGATTGTCTTTGCAAATGTTGCAGACGTCTATGTTGTTCAATGGGCATTCATAATGGACATGTTTTTTTGTGTACTCTGGGAAAAAAACTGCCAAATATTTTTCAACTTCCTCTTTCTTCTTCTTGACTTGGAGTGTATCAAACTATACTATTAGTGGACATAAAATATTTGTCTTCATATCCTCCAATAGATTTCCAATTTCTACCTTTATTAATCTAGTTGTGGACATGGGGGTTTGTATAACAGTTCCTTTGATTTCTTTACCCTTTTTAGTAGTATCTCTTGAGTAGTTTTTACAAACATTTCTTATCCCATCATAAGTGCTTTTGGAAATATCTTCAAATGTGATCAAATTTAAATCTCCCATACAATCATTTATTACTCCTTTTAGAATTATCTTTAGAGAGTCTTTATCAATTGTGCAATTGGTAGATCTTTTATAACTGAAGTGAAATATCTCAACATATTCTTGTAATGATTCATCCTCCCCTTGAGTCATTCAAAATATTTCATCTCTAGAATCTCTATATTTGCACTATTCTATGCAATTCTATATAAAATGATTATTCATTATTTTGCATGTCTGAGTACTATGTCCATCTATACCCGTGAACCATATATTGGTTACAGTAAATGGGAATAGTCTCATCTTTTGGGAATTATTCTTGTAGTCATAAGTCTTGCAAAGAAATTTAAATTCAAAGAGGAAAGTGTCTAGGTACTCAGTGATCATTCCATGAAAATGGGGAAGAGATGATGGATTTATGTTTTTCATTCTTACTTTCTCCTCTATTTCTAGGATAGGAAATTCAAACATCTCTTTATCTTCTTCATTTCTTCCTTCCACCCTTCCCTTTTCTCTTTCATTAGCCATAGTGAACAGAGAAAAATATGAAAATGAAGAAGTTTCCCAATCCCCAAATTCTTCAGCACTTTCTTTAGAGTTTTGTTCTAGGCTATCTTCAGTAATTAATAAATCACGGATCCATTTGTTTTATTTAATCTCTCTCCATGTTGTTCCTACACTTTGATTATAAAATCTTTGAAAAAATATTCCTAATGTATTTCTAAAAATAATTAAAAAGTACCCAAGCAAGTGTTTCTCATCACCTAGGTGCTTAAGGGGTGAGAAAGTGCCTWAAGTGGACCCTAGCCATTTAATTTATGAGAGATAATTTAAAAGGTGAATTTATGACTTAAGTGAGGGGGTGAGTGAATGGAMACTCAATCTCATCCACTCATCTAATCCWATCACCACAATTGGATCATGAAACTCTTCACCTACCTCCATGATGTCGACTAGGGTAGGAGAGCACACCCTTTCTAGGGTTAATCATCTTTTTGAGAGAGATGGAAAAGGAGAGAAGTCAAGTGTAACACACCCACGATGAGGCTAAAAAAAAATAAAAAATTGTCCTCCTTCCAGGAACAAATTTTCTCTCTCTCTCTCTCTCTCTAAGTCAAACGAAACTTTGAGACCTTGATAGTCTCACCTCTTAATCAAACACGGGCCCTTTTGGCCTCTCGTGTAGGTCTTATTATACCCGCGACCTTCTTCTTCGTTCTTCAACGAATTCATGGAGTTGGTGTTATCCCCTTTTATCTTGGCCTCTCCTCAGATGTGACCTTGGCGATGACCATGCGATTACGGGCGCGACCACAAGAGGTTTGGGGTCAAACTACTTTTGGGCCCAAAATCCTCCTTAAGCCTCCACGTGTCCTCTGACGAAACCATGGTTTGAATTGCGGCCTGCCCTCGATATTTTAAACTTCGTGCAACTCCTGTCCCCGCAATGCTACATGATCATCAATCTCATGATATTGACGATACTGTCTAAATTGACGGTTCATATCTGTGCCTCTCAAATCTATGGACCGGATCTGTCCCTCCTAGATCAACGACTGTGATCTCTTCACAATTACAGACTTTGGGGTTTTGAAATATCAAACCCTGCTTCTTTCATACTTCAAACTTCCGAAGCTGATGATCTACAGACACCTGTCCTGCTCGATCAATGGTCATGCTTCCACTTGGGGTGTTTGACCATTTAACCCAAATCAACAGTCCTCCAACCCTCTTCTCGATCGACGGTCGAGATCTCATATGGGTTTCGGACTTCTGAGATCTCAAATCTCAAACATTTTCCCCAATGAATTTTATCCGAAGGCTACAATCCTATGACACGTGTCCTCCTGATTTGACGATCGAGGATTACTTAGGGTCTTCAACCAGAGCTCACATATTTGCGCCATGTGTCCTCTGAATCCGACGGCTATGAATCACTTTGGGGTTTTACCTAGAGTTCACGGATTGGTGCCACATGTCCTTAGAA
This sequence comes from Picea mariana, assembly GCA_032191745.1. NCBI lineage: Eukaryota > Viridiplantae > Streptophyta > Pinopsida > Pinales > Pinaceae > Picea > Picea mariana. The sequence continues at coordinate 35,252 of JASDQU010710769.1, forward strand.
TCCAATGGCTATGAATCCCTTAGGGACTTTACCCAGAGTTCATAGATTCATGCAATGTCTCCCTTATATCTATCAGTTCAGGTTCACTTTGGGTCTTCTAGCCTTCGGGGTTCAAAAATCTCAGTTCTCAAACTAAAACCCCACTACAATCTTCTTGGAGCTCTCGATTTGTTGACAAGTGTCCCCATGCTAATCGACGACTCATGACTCTTTGGTTCTTTAGGCTTCGGGTGTTTAAACACTTCGACCTTCACCTTCCTATGGATCTTCCGACCTATCGACACATGTCCTCCTAGATCCAACGGTCTAGATTTTCTCTAGCCCTTCGGCTTTCTGCACTTCAGGAATCTCAGGTTTCAAACTTACCTCCTCCCAGTCTCATGGTATTTGACAGTTCATATCCACTCTGGTGATCCGATGCTTGAAGATTACCTCGAACAATCTGGTGACTCAGATCTGTTCCTGTGATCGCACGACTGAGATTATACTTCGGGTTTCTGGCTCTTCGGCTTCGAAAACTTATAGTCTCAAACCTGCCTTCTCTAGAATAGATTCCTCCAGAGTCCACGATCTATCGCCATGTGTCCCTCTGTATCGAGCGGTCCATATTCACTTCGGTTCTTTGGGGTTTGGGAATTTCAAATTTTAACCAAAAACCCTTGAACATATTTTTCTAGAGTCCACGATCTATCACGACGTGTCCCTCTTGACGATGGACGTTCCTAAACTACTTCGAGACTTTGGAACTTTGGTAAGTCCTCTTATCCTACGTGTGCAAGGTACTAAGGTTCGTGCACCTTGTTTATATCATATGATTGTTGAGCCTCTGCGATGTGATCCAATTTCCATTGTCGCTCCTCCTCCTAGGCTTCTGACTTACACCGACTTAGAAGGTTTCTAAGTGCTCAAAGGATTCAACCTTTTCTCCTCCTACGGGCCCATCTCTTGGATTTCGTTTGTGATCCTGAAAGCACTATCTCTTCTAAGCTTGATCTCTTTGAAGGATTTCACTATCCCACGTGCTCCTTGCATTTCAGGGATCACTTCAAACTCAGATCGAAGGTCAATGACGATCAACGGTTCACAGGAATTGTGGGGTCCCAACATGTGGGTTCTTTACCAGGGATTTTGACCTCCATAATATGGAAAGTGCTTGCTCGATTCTAATCTAACAGGGATCGTTGATCCTTTATCCCATTGAGATCAACAACAAGGGTGAATTGTAGGCCACATACTAGCGCATTTGCTATTTTCACCTTCACGCTCTGTAGTGATTCCCCACCCTCGATCTCAGTTCATAGATCGATGATGCATATCAATTGTGGGGTTTAAATTGACCTTCGTATAACTTGACATCTCAAAGCCTCAAGCTCCAAAGTTCCTAGACCCAGGTCATGTGGATCTTCATAAAACTATGGGGCTATGATCCCTGCTCTTAGTTGGGTTTTTGGTTAAGGAAATAAGTGCAAGTTTAGAGTCTCCTAGACAACTAGTCTGAAGGGAACACCTTCCTGACTCGAAGAGATTTAAGCTTTGAATCAAGGCAAGGTAACTTGTGAGGATACTAGATCGGTAAATATGCCTAGAGGCTTGCTCTGACTCCATAACGACGATGTAAAATTATTGGGGTAAGCGCCTTCAAGTGATTAAACTGGGGCGTATGGAAATTCAAGAAGAATTATAGGTTCTCAAGGAACCAAATGCATACTCATAACTTAATCATTTAATACAGAGAAAGAAACCTTTATAGATGTGTAAATACTCACTTGCATCCATTATTTACAATTCAAAACATAAGGCAAGAAAACACTTATCAGAACCATAGAGTGTGATGCGAGTGCTGAAAGGGGTGCTCATTTCCACCCAACCATAGGCTTAGTCACTCCCAATGGATTTATCACTGGCCACCCCCAAGATTAAGCTACGCTACTTCAAGATTCAATCTCTTACTTCTAGATCAATGAAAGGTAGGGACGAAGGTTACTCTCCGTCTCCCAATACAAAAATAGATAAGGACGAAGGTTACTCTACTTCTCCTGGTTCAATATCTATTTTCTATGATCAAAACTCACTGTTTCCTCTTTCAGTCCTTCTTCGGACCTCAAAGTTCCCTCTCTCGTCTCTGCATTTTCTCCGTAGGTCTCCACCTATCCACCACACTTCCTTTCTTGCCTCCCTCAACAAGATTGAGTGTGGCTCGAATCTCCCAGTCTGTGGTCAGGTCCGGAAGCCTTACCGATGGGCAGTATTCCCCATCCCTCATTAACTCTTGAGGAGGCCTTCCCACCTACCATCATGATGAGAATTCATTCCTAGTCAGAGGGTTATTTTGATCTGAGAAAATTTATTCCAGCATGGTACTGGTTCGATGGAGGTTAACGCAACCATTCTTGGTCCCCTCCACCATCTTTCACAACATTTTGTGGTGTCTCTCTTAGCACATCTCCTCTTTCAGCAGTCATGCAACACACAACCATTTTCTATTAAAATAATCAGATTTTACATTCATCGACCTTTTACACAAGTTCCATCAAATCAAACATTCACACTTTTAAGTTTTCCATAGTTCCTTGGCCCATATAGTTATATTCACAGACTGGGGGAAATAGGGTGTTACAATTCCCTCTCCCTTAAAGGAATCATCGTCCTCGATGTTATATCTATCAACAAGATACATATGTGCAGAAGTAAACAAAATTCGGTATGCATGTCTCATGGCATCTTCCATTTCCCACGTAGCCTCATCTAGGCCGAAGTGTTTCCATTGCACCTTGACCTATGCAATGGTTTGATTCTTGAGTGAGTTTTCCTTCCTGTCTAATATGCATTGGGGTTCTGGTAAGAATTCTCCCTCTGGCTCCACCTGGATCACAGACTAGTCAATTATATGATTAGCATCATGTACATATTTCTTCAGTAATGAAACATGAAAAACATTATGTTCCTTTACTGTGGGAGGAAGTGCTATCCTATAGGCTATAGGCCCCACTCTATCTAAGACTTCAAAGGGTCCACAATACCAAGGTGCCAACTTGGCACAGGCTTCCATTCTTAGGGAACTCTTCCT
>JASDQU010710771.1:0-27720 GCA_032191745.1 Picea mariana
AAAACCAAGGATAGGGTATGCAAGGTCATTGTAGACAGTGGAAGCACTGATAATCTCATTTCAACCGATATGGTAGAAAATCTGGAGCTGGAGACGATTGATCATCCAAGCCCGTATAGAATTTCGTGGTTGCAGAAGGGACATCAAGTAACTGTCACTAAACAATGTTTAGTTGAATTCAAGATAGGTGGATATCATGATAAGATCTTGTGTGATGTTATTACTATGGATGTTTGTCATCTATTGCTGGGTAGACCATGGCAATATGACAGGAATGTGATTCATGATGGGAGAATGAACACATACACCCTAGAGAAGAATGGGAGAACTCACATGTTGCTTCCAATCAAGGATAAGGAAGTGAAAACGGAAGTAAGCAACACTGTAATTCTCATGAGTGGGAAGGAACTTCTTACTGAGGTAAAGAAGAAATAAGAACCCCAATTCTTTGTGGTCAGGAAACCAAGGATTGTTTTGACCAGCACAAGAGTTGATGATTTACCAGAAGAGATTCAGGAACTGCTGGAAGAGTTCGCTGATATAGTAGTGGACGAATTACCTCGTTCATTGCCACCGATTAGAAGTGTGGTTCATCATATTGATCTCATACCAGGAGCCAGTTTTCCAAACAAATCCATGTATAGATTGATGCCGCAAGAGAATGAAGAGGTTAAGAGGCAAGTCCAGGATTTTTTGGACAAAGGATTGGTCAGAGAAAGCTTGAGTCCGTGTACTATTCCAACAATACTCAGTCCAAAGAAAGACAGAGGCTGGAGGATGTGTACTAATTCAAGGGCGATTAATAAGATAACAATCAGGTACATATTTCCATTGCCGAGGATGGATGACCTGATGGATTTCTTGAGTGGAGTAAAGTATTTTTCAAAGATTGATTTGAAAAGCGGTTATCACCAAATTCGCATGAGAGAAGGTGATGAATGGAAGACAACATTCAAAACCAATGAAGGGTTGTATGAATGGATTGTTATGCCATTTGGTTTAACAAATGCGCCAATTAATTTTATGAGGTTGATGAATGAAGTTCTGAAGGAATTCATCGGAAAATTTGTCATTGTGTATTTGGATGACATACTGATTTTCAGTAAAACAGTGGCTGAACATTTGAAGCAATTGGCTATAGTAATGAAGAGGCTACAACAAGAGAAGCTGTTGATTAATATGAAGAAATATTCATTCATGAAGACAAAGATCATCTATCTAGGATTTTTTATTTCTGCAGATAAATTGAGGATGGATCCAGATAAGGTGGAAGTGATCAAGAATTGGCCATCACCCAAAAATATCTTCGAGGTGAGAAGTTTTCACGGATTGGCTAGTTTCTACAGAAAATTCATCAGGAATTTCAGTGGAATTAGTGCAGCAATGATGGATACAGTGAAGAAAAGACGTAAATATTTTCACTGGACTGAAGAGGCTGAGAAGAGTTTCAATCTGTTGAAGAGGAAGATTATGGAACAACCAGTTCTGGTGTTGCCGGATTTCCAAAAGACATTTCAGGTGAAATGCAATGCAAGTGGATTTGTAATAGGGGCAGTCTTGAGTCAAGATGACATGTCGATTGCATATTTTAGTGAGAAGCTGAATGAAGCAAAAGTGAAGTACTCCACATATGATAAGGAGTTCTATGCCATCATTCAGGAATTGAAGAAGTGGAGGCACTATTTGATTCCGAAAGAGTTTGTCTTATACAGTGACAATCATGCATTGGAGTTTGTAAATCAACAGGAGAAGTTGAATCGGAGACATGTCAAATGGGTGGAATATATGCAGAATTTCACTTTTGTGATTAAAGATATTTCTGGTACTGCTAACAAAGTTGTTGATGCTTTGAGTAGGAAGTGTTTTTTGTTGCAGGAATTCCGAGTCAAAACATTGGGTTTTGATGATCTCAAGGATATGTACGCAGATGATCCAGATTTTAGGGAAGCCTATAAAGCAGTTGAGAATCCAGTTCTCAGAGATAAAAGCCAATGGACATAATACATGATCCAGGAAGGATTTCTATTTAAGGGCAATCAACTGTGTATTCCGAAATGCTCCATGAGGGAGAATCTGCTGAAGGAGAAACACAGTGGAGGATTGGTCAGACACTTTGGTCATGACAAGACATTTTCAAAGTTGAGCAAGTCATACTTTTGGCCGGGGATGTGATTAGAGGTCAAGAGGTTTCTGGACAGATGCAGGATTTGTCAACATTCGAAGGGAAGGAGGCAGAATACAGGGTTTTATCAACCATTACCCATACCTGAGAGGCCATGGGATGAAATCAGCATGGATTTCATCTTGGTATTGCCAAGAACACAAAGAGGTTTTGACTCAATCTTTGTGGTAGTGGATAGATTTTCCAAGATGGAACATTTTATCCCATGTCAGAAAACCAGTGATGCAACACACATTGCAAATCTGTTTTTCAAAGAAGTCATTCGACTTCACGGCTTACCCAGAAGCATAGTTTCGGACAAGGATACGAAGTCCATGGGACACTTCTGGAGGACATTATGGAATAAGTTGGGAACTAACTTATCGTTTAGTTCTACTTATCATCCTCAGATGGATGGACAGACATAAGTGGTGAACAGAAGTCTGGGAGACTTACTAAGAAGCTTGGTGACAGAGCACCATAGCCAGTGGGACCATATATTACCACAGGCAGAGTTTGCTTATAACGAATCAGTAAACAGAAGCACAGGCCAGAGTCCATTTCAGATTGTTTACGGCATGCAGCCAAGAGGATTTCCTGAACTGAGGGATTCAGAAGATACTGCGACTAGGAGCGCTAATGTAGAAGAATTCGCAGAGGCGATGAAAGAAATTCACAATAAGGTGAAGGAGCGATTGCAGAATTCAAGTCATGAGTATAAACGGAGAGCAGATCAACACAAAAGACAACTTCAGTTTGAAGTTGGTGACTTGATTCTGGCACATTTGAGAAAGGAAAGGTTCCCGAGAGGAACATACAATAAGCTGAAAATGAGGAAAATCAGACCATGCCAGGTCTTGAGAAAATTTGGGACGAATGCTTATGAGATTGAATTACCCGATGGGATCGGAATTTCTCCAATATTCAATGTCTCGGATTTGTACCCATATAAACCTGAGGAAGCAGGAGCAGAAGATGAGCAACCTGAGGTGCAGTGGAAAACGCAGATGCCAGTTGCAGAATGGCCGCAGATGGAGCACATACTGGATAAAAGAGTGAGCAAGAAGACCAGGAGAAAAGAGTACTTTGAGTATCTGGTCAAATGGAGGAACCATCCAGTTGAAGATGCTAGCTGGGAGAACGAAGAAGAGATCTAGAAGCATGGAGAGACCGTGCCCGAGCTCATGGATAGGAGCCCATGAAAATTTTCAAGCGAGGAAGTATGATGCAGGAGCATCACCAACATCAAGCGAGCCAGCGTGGAAGACACCAGACAGTTGGACAAGCGCCAGCATAAAATTTTGAAATCTCCTTGAAGTTGATGCACAATCTTAAATGAAGTCATTAAGAAGAAGCGCCTTTGTATAATGTAACGGACCTTGAGCAATTCGCTCTCGTCCTTAGTAGATAGGAGGCATTTATGATATTAAATGTAAGTAGGTAGAATTCAATTCTAGATTAGACAGCTTGAGAGCGCAAGAGGGAAACGGGATATAGACACCCTCATTGTGTATTGTAAATTATTCTGATTGAAGAGCATAGAGGAGAAGCAGAGAGAGCTGTGCAAGAACACCCATGTACAGATATTTGAATTAATAGAAAGCTTTGGTTCAAATTCATGGAATCGTGTTTAGTCTCTGTGTGTGTATGTTGATTGATATGCTCATGAATGTTTGCTTCCTGTTATACATTTTCTTTATATGTTGTGTATGTGATTTCATGGTTAAGGTTGAAGTTTGAGAGGAAGTAAGAATGAGTTTCAATTGTTTCTCTGTCTGAGCAAGAGTTCCTGCAAGGAGTGAAGTTGAAGTTGTCCGCAAGGAGTGTGTTGACACAGGGCTTAGAAGAGATAGCTTTTGTTCTCATTCACCCAAAGGTGCAATCGGGTACAGGAGCCGTGCAAGGAGTGCGCAGGCGAAGTGGAGTTTCAGGGGTGCGAACCTGAGTGAAGTGTTTAGAGACTACTGCTGTAGGTGTGCGCAGAGTCGAAAGGAATTTCAACACTTGGAAGTGTTTGAAGGTTGCCGCAAGGAGTGCGTGCAAAGGTTTTCTTTTCAAGGCACTTGAAAGCCGTGAAAAATCTCAGGAAGGATAAGGCCTTCATATCTGTGGAAGGATAGTGCAGAGAAGTTGCGACTGGAAGTAGTTTAGGAAGGCGTCGTAAGTTTGCACGCAGGTGGATAGGTTTGTGGAGGAACACTTAGTCCACTTGTAGGAGATCGCCAAAGAGGAATAGACAGTCAGAATTCCCCAAGGAGGATTCACGACTTTTTGTGAGCCATCAGATCTCACAGAGAAGCAAGGGAGTTACCACGAGTATTCCTAAAGGTTTGAAGCTCAAGAGGGAGAGAACCGTTGATTCGAGGCAGTGAGGGCCGTTGGATTCACTCGTAGTTTATGGTATCAGGGTTTTGTAGATTGAAGTCCCGTGAATATTGCAACGGGAATCGTGAAATCATGAATCGCGATATCCTGACAGTTAAAAAGATTGTGTGGGCCATAGAGGAGTTGTGAGGAGGAAAGGTGGAAGATTATCACGTGGAGTCAAAGGTTGTTGACTGTTTCATGATTTCGTGGGTCGAAGTTCTGAACAAACGGCATTAGGATTCACGATACCATCAAGTCCGATATCCCGATGGAGTAGGAAGCGTTGAAAATTCAATCGGCGTTTCGAAAAATCAGGATTCGGGAGTCAGTAAGACAAGTTGTTCAACATCGTGAGTGGTGAGATCATGATAGATAAAGTCCCGAAAGGTAAAGGAAAGTTCAGCGTTGACTTGTATCGGGTTTCGGGGATTCGAGAGTCCAACGCTCGACCACTAGATTCGTAAAGTTGCGAAATCTGATCTCCTGATTTGTAAAGGGGGGATCCCGTGAGAGCTGTTGTGGGTGCAGATTTCCTGATAGGGAAATAGAAGAGCCATTTAGGGTTCTTTGGGTTGAGAAGAGAGAATATCTTGTGTGCATGTCGACCTTCCGACCTGCGGGTTGTTAAGGGGCGACGTCGCCGTCAGTTAGGTTAAGAGTTAATCCTAAGGGTACAAATAACTCAATGGAGGAATAGATTGGAGCTATAAAGGAAAAGGCAGGGCACACTCCTTATTCATTCTGGATTATTATCCTTTTTTCATTGGAGCTCTTGAGCACAATCAATTTTGACAATTTTGAGTCTAAAACCCTAGATATCAACTCGGTGGTGAAAGATACCACCTTCCTTGATCCAAGATTGGTCCTGGAGATGAAATAATCCTCCCAAAACATTCTACAGTGTTGCAGGTTGGTTCTATAGGCATTTACCAGGTTAGGGCGCAATGCAGGAGGGTTTCTAGCTAGGGGGTGCACCATATTGGAGGTTTTGGTTCAATCTGGAGGAAGCAGGAGGCATTTGGGAAAACTAGCACCTAGGTTCTCTTTAGAGGGTCCTTGGCATAATTTTTAATCTATTCTAGAGGATTTTATCCTTGCATTTTATTTCTGTGAGCTTAGCACGCATTGAAGAGAAAGAGGACGTTCTACAGAAAGGGGATTTTAGTGTTTCGATGCTCAAATATTCATAGATATTTTTGAGACTTCAGTATCATGGTAGTAGTGTCTCGATCTATGATGTGACATAGTTTGGTGGCATTTGGAGGCTCCTATAGGGGAAATCGTACCCTCTTGTCTTTATCAAACCAGAGAGGGAACAATCAAGTTTAGGGTTTGTCCATTTGGAGAAGCAACATTGCTCAGATCATCTTAATATTGAGTCCATAGGTTTCTAGCAGCTCGATCTACATTTTGAGTGAGTTTTGGAGGATTTGGAGGTCACGAGAGGGTAGGAAAAAACTTGAGGGTTTGGCAGCATCCAAAGTAAGGCGCAACTCATCCAGTTGGGAAGGTTTAATAGTGCATTGATCAGGTTCTTCTATCTTCAGTTAGATCTTCTTGCTAGTGGCCTTTGGAGGCTTGGATCTCTTCTCTTACAGCCCTTAGGAGGCATTCATCTTATATCGTTATTCTTATTGTATCGGCTAGCATCCCATTTTGTTATTATTGGGGATTTGTCCCAGATCTGCAGTTCTCTTGTATACGGGGACTACTTACTATCTAAATAAAGGTCAGATATGACATTGTGATTCTCTACTGGTGTTCGTATATCTCTTGTATTGTTTATGATTGTATGATTCATATCTATTGGTCTATCAACATTGAATAATCCATGCACATCTTACGGATACACCTGCAAACACATGAACAAACATAACAACAGTAAAAAGTTAGTGTTCTAAGAAAAACAATTAGCTCAGGAACATTACAATGGTATCAAAGCTTTGATCCTCCCATCCGGTGGGGGTTAGTGCATGTAGAGGTTCATTATAATTTACATGCACAGACGTAGGAAACATACATGTGAGACAGAGGCCAAAATGGAAGGATCAGGTGAGGATGGTGAGCCACTGATTCTAGCAGGGTTCACTAAGGAGTTGCAACACTCCATAAACATGACCCGAATCACCCTTGTGCATCATATACAAAAGAAATAGAAAACAATATGTAGGGGATAGGTAGATATGACAAAAGATATGAGGAACATAAGTGAAATCCAGGAGAGGGTATCACAACTCCTGATGCAGATGGCCCATGGAGGGAAGGGTTTGGAGGTTTATGCCAACGGGGAGGCTAGTAGATATCATGGAGTGACTAGACGAAAACAAGAGGACAACCCCCACTATCACACCGAGGGACAAATATATGGAGGAGGTGCACCACTAGGACAAACATACAGCAGGTCCACTCCTAGACCTTATCTACCTACATTCTTAGATACTCAGCCACAACATAACTATGAGGATGAGATTGAGGATAATTTTGAGCAGTATGTCAGGGAGTATCCTACCTTAAGTGTAGTGTTTCAGAGACAGGTCACATTAGATCAGTACTACAAGATCAAATTTCAGGGCAAACTGAAATAGTATCAGAGGCCCAACTATGAATTAGAGCGTAGGGTAGGAAAAATAGTGATCTCTTATTTTGATGGATCTTCTAAGGTGACAACACAAGCTTGGGTACATAAGTTGGATACCTACTTACAACTTAACCCCATGAGAGAGATGGATGCCATCAAATTTTCCACCATGTACTGGATGGAAAGGGTCATGATTGGTGGTATCATGGGTTAACCACATTGGGACATAATCATATTACATCTTACACATAGTTCACATAAAGGATCATTGACAGATTTGACCAGGGGAATCTGGAGGTACCTTTTAGGGATCTCACACAGCTCAAACAGATAGGATCATTGAAGGCTTACATAGAGGAGTTCCATAGGCTAGCAGTGATGGTACATGATGTGTCTCAAGCAAGACTTATAATGCTTTTCACAGAATGGTTGATGGAACCCTTGAGGGGTTGGGTCAAGACCTTTAAGCCTACCAACTTGCATGATGCCATCTGGAAGACCAGAGACTTAGGTTCAACAAATAAGATGAGATTCACCCCTAGGCCTCCCAATCAAGGGGGTAGAGATCAAAGACCTCCTATTAACCAAGGGGGAAGAGACCCAAGGGAGTTTGACCGAGGAAGGGGTAGGATGGATGAGCCCACTAGGAGGGAGTTGAGAAGGAAGAAATTGTGTTTCACCTGCAAGGAACCATGGGACCCAACACACAAGTGCATGGGTAAGGGAAAATCCCACTATATTGAGGTGATCTCGGATGATGAGGGGGATGAGGATTTTGGCCACATACATAACATGGAGGATGAAACTCTAGGACATACAGAAGAAAAGGATGCTAGTCACAACCTTACAACATATGAGAAGGTAACTATTGTATCTATTAGAGTGGTACCAAAATTTAACACCTTCCGGATGAGAGGGGTGCTACAGGGGAAGAAGGTTTTAGTTCTCATTGATGGAGGTGCCTCACACAACTTCATTGAATCAACATTACTGCAAAGAAGGCACATACTAACAGAGGAATTTGAGGGTTTTAGTTTGGAGATAGCAGGTGGGCATACCATGCCTTGAGATAGGTACATCCTAGGGATGAAACTCACCTTGGGAAGGCATGAGTTGGAACAAGATTTCTATGTGATGGATATTCCAGAAACCAACATCATCCTAGGAGTACAATGGCTTAGTACATTGGGGCCAATCACCACAAACTAAAAAACCATGGAAATGTCTTTTATAGAAGAAACAGGGAAGAAGGTGGTTCTCAGGGGTATGATAGGAAACACACCAAGGGTGGTGACAGAAAAGCACATGTAGGCCATATTCCAGAGAGAAGACATCGCTTATACAACAAAATGCAGAATTTAAGTCAGAGTGGACAAAAAGGGGGAAACACACTACGCACTAGAGATCAAGAAAAGCATTGATATGCACAACAAGATTTTTGAGCCTATACCACTAGGAGCACCACTAGATCGAGGGTTTGAGCACATCATAGAGTTAGAGGAGGGTGCGAAACCTCTCATCACCACTCCTTACAAACACCCCAAGAAGTACAAGGATGAAATTGAAAAGTCCATTAAGGAATTTTTAGATTGGGTCACATCAGGCTGAGCTCCAATCCCTTTGCATCTTTGGTAGTGCTTGTGAAAAAGAAAGATGCAACAATGTGCATGTGCATTGACTATAGTACACTAAACAAGAAGACCATCAAAAACATATATCCCATCCCATGGATTGATGAACTACTGGATGAGATCCATGGGGTATTATATTTCACTAATATTGACTTTCACTCCAGCTATCACCAGATTAAAATGAGGGAGAAAGATATTTCCAAGACTTCTTTCCGGTGTCACTGTGGACATTATGAGTTTCTAGTCATGCTCTTTGGATTGACTAATTCACCAACCACTTTCCAATCGTGCATGAATCATTTTTTAAACAATAATCTAAGGAAGTTCTTATTAGTCTTCTTTGATGATTTATTGATGTACTACAAGACTTGGGAGGAGCACCTTCAACATGTGGAACAGATTTTGAATATTATGGAGGAGAAATCCTTATATGCCAAGGAGTTTAAATTTGAATTTGGGATGAAAAAGGTCCTTTACTTGGGACACATTGTTGGAGTAAAGGGGGTACAGGTACATCAGGAAAAGATACAATCCATCATCGACTGGCCCACACCAAAGACACTCACTGAGTTGAAGGGGTTTTTGGGCATCTGTTGCTATTACAGAAGGTTTGTCAAATTCTTTTCTCAACTTTGCACACCTTTGACTAATTTGAACAATAAAGGGGCCTTTAAATGGAACCCAAAGGCATAGGACACCTTTGAAAAAATGAAGAAAGTAATGAGTACATGCACAGTATTATCCCTCTCGGATTTCACACAACCCTTCATAGTAGAGTGTTATGCATCAGGGGTAGGCATTGGGTTCGGACTTATGCAAAAGAAGAAACCAATTGTCTATGAGAGCCAAAATTTGAAAGGTCGTGAGATCCTCTACACCATATATGACAAAGAAATGCTAGCCATCATGCATGCATTGGATAAGTTCATGAAATATTTAGTTGGAGCAAAATTTGTTGTGAGGACAGATCACAACAACTGCAAGTACTTCCTGGACCAGAAAGATTTGAATGAAAGGCAATAGAAGTGGGTGAGAAAGATATAGGAATATGACTTTGACATAGAATTTGTCAAATGAAAGAATAATGTGGTAGCAGACGCTTTGTCCAGGAGACCATCAGTCTATGCCATGACCGATATTTCAGTAGATTGGAAGGCCCACCTCTTGGTGCAATATTTTAAGAAATTTTTTTCTTGTGAAGTAATGGATGGGCAAGTGATAGATGACAATTTAAGGATTATGGATGACATCATTTACTACAAGGGCCAAATTTTCTTGGTTCCCGAATTAACCTTCAAGGCCAAGGTGTTACAGGCATGCCATGATTCACTAGTAGTAGGGCACCAAGGGATCATCAATACATATAGACAGGTACAAAAGAGGTTTGCTTAGAAGGTTCTAAAATAAGATGTGATGAACCACATCAAGGAGTGAAGTACTTTCCAGGCCAACAAATATGAACACACTCACCCAGCAGGACTACTACAACCACTTCCCATTCCGGAGCAAAAGTGGGAGAGCATATCCATGGATTTCATCACAGGGTTGTCGAAGGTGTAGGGAAAGGACTAGATTTTCGTAGTAGTGGGCAGGCTGACCAAGTTTGCACACTTTTTTACCATTGCCACATATTTTAGTACAACACAGGTTGCGGACCTATTCTTCAAGGAATTTTTTAGATTGCATGGGTTTCCCAAAACCATAGTGAGTGATCGAGATATTAGGCTAATGAGCACTTTTTGGCAGGATCCTTTCAGACTAGTAGGTACGACCTTGACACCTAGTACCAGTTATCACCCGCAGATGGATGGTCATACAGAGATAGTGAAAAAATGGGTTGAAGGCTACCTCAGAAACCATGTGGTAGGACAACATATGACATGGGTCAAATGGCTTCACTTGGGGGAATATTGTTAAAACACCACTCATCATATGTCCATTGGTATGCCTCCATTCAGGGCCTTATACAGTTATGACCCTCTCTCATTTGTAGAGATTGATTTCGATGACAACAGGGCTCCCATGGTTCAGGACTAGATTCATCATAGTCAACACATCCTTAGGGAATTGAAGGATCACCTACAGAGGGCAGAAAATCAACAGAAGATACAAGCAGACAAGCGCAGAGTTGAGCGCACCTTCGAGATCGGAGACTGGGTTTATTTGAGGCTCCAACCATACCGACGGGCATAAATCAAGAGAAGTGGTGCAGAAAAACTCCAACCCCGTTTCTTTGGTCCATACAGAGTCAACAGGAGGGTAGGGGCCATAGATTATGATTTGGATCTACCATAGGGAAAAAAAATACATAATGTCTTTCATGTTTCATGTTTGAAGAGGGACATAGGAAAGCACATCACTCGTATCGAGGAATTTCCACCCATGGATGAAGAAGGACAATTGGTATTGATACCAGAGGAGATACTGGAAGTCAGGGAGAGGAATCTAAGGAAAAGAAGCATCAGAGAATATTTGTTTAAGTGGAAGAACCTACCTGTGGAGGATTCCGCGTGGGAGGGAGAGCAGTTGATTCAAGAGAAAGGTTCAAAATTGCTTGTGGGAAAGCGATTTCTAGCAAGGAAGATTGTAATGTCTCCCACCTCTTGATGAAGAGGGTTTGTTAGGGACCTAACCGCTCATGCAGGTAGAATAATATATTCTGATGTAATAAAGGTCAATATTAATAAGGCCTAGCAATAAGGAAGAATAAGTTGAATGTAAGAAGACCTAATAGAAGATTTTTCTTATAGAAGGGTCTTCCTCTAGATGGTTCTTTTGATAGACATATTTAGAATAAATAGGAGTCGAGGGTATGAGAAATTTTGTCTTAGATATTATTGTAATAGAGATCTGTTCTACTGGAGATTTCCCCCTCGAAGAGGCAAGTGAACATTTCTCTCAGTAATCGAAGTGTTCTTTTTGGTGTTATTCTAGTATAATTTTGGTATTATTGTGGTGTTGTTTTGGTTATATTGTTGTTCATCTTCCATTTCTAGCTATTTAATTCTGTTCTGCATACTTTCTATATCTGGAATATTACAAGTGGTATCAGAGCACTTTCCTCGACAAAAAATTGTGGGTTAATTTTTTTTCAGGGTAGAGACGTATTTTGAAGTCTTTAAGCTACAGAGATCTGTCGTTACGTGCATAAACCCGCGGTCAAGGATTCATACATACAGGAAATACAAGTGGTACTTAAGAACACATCTGTTGGACACCCTTGTAACCCCTGATGGTACCCCTTGGAGTGGTAGCGCATCAGAAAACACATGTATATGGATCAGCCTAGATTTCTTGAAGCCCTCTTTAGATAAATCGATCAATCGCCTGACTGCTATAGTGTCATCAAGAACAACACTTGGGAAGATACTCTCTAGTACCTGGGTAGTTGGGTAGTATGGCTAAGGGAACAATATAGCCTCCTTACTTGGTGCCCTTTGATATTGGGTCGAGTACTATTGTTGGACCCCACATGTATATCAAAGAGATATAGCACAGGGAAAACCCTTGAATACCTAACCTTTGGGGATGGAAAAAAAAAAAAAAAACATACAAGATCTATTGTCTCGCAACTGTGTCTCCTACATTTGATTTTCCAAGTCACTACACACTTCTTCTTGATTAATCATTTGGGCCTTTCATCACTACAATATTCTTCATATCAGAGTATAACTTCGCAGGTTTAAAAAAAATTATGGATCCTGTTGCACCATTATTTTAGACCTATTCCTTTGGATTTCTCTCTTCTCCCTTATCACATTCATACCTATCATTTTTTAGCAAATCTTTTGACCCCACCCACCCATTTTCAGTTCCCTCATCATCATGGCCCATACCCATAGCCAAGACTTGGAAGCTCGCTTCAATACCTTGCAATATAATTTCACAAAGACCCAACAAGAAGTGAGACAACTTAGTGCCAATATTGCCACCATCAATAAAAAAATGCATTCCTCCATCGCTGCCTCAATCAAGGAACTAAAATAAGACCTCAAACAAGACATTACTACCCATCTTGAATCTGTCTCTACGATGATCGGCACCAAGCTACATATCCATGCAGATCCCCCTTTATCTGATCCACCTTTGCATACCGAAGCTGAAACTTCCTCGCATTCCCATAATTTTCAGCCCCATCACTTTTAGAATGACCTACGAATTCTGTGTGTGGATGTGACCAAACTTGATGGCTTGGATCCCACTAGTTGGGTAACTCAAATGGAACATTATTTCTCTTTGTACGACATTACAAATGAGTTGGCAAAACTTTGATATGGTGTTCTCCATCTAGATCAAGAACGTTGGAAATGGTGGCAATGGAGAAAAAATGTCTGTCAAGGGTATGTTGATTGGACATACTTTATGGCAGAGCTTCATGAATGCTTTGAAACTGACACCAACCATTTAGGCCGTTTGACAAAGTTGAAACAATCTGACACAGTGGAAGACTTTATAGCTTCTTTTGAGCGACTGGCTTTTCGTATAGAGGGCATGTCTGATGCTTTTTTTCGAGAATGTTTTATCAGTGGCCTCAAGGATAAGATTTGTGCCCATGTCCTCATGGCTCAACCTCAGAGTTGGGTGGAGGCTACTAAAATATATAAGGATGTACAACAGGTTGTATCTTCTCAAAACTGGAAACCCTCCTTTATTTCTCACACTAAAACAATAAATCCCACTCCTCCTTCTGCTCCACTAAATATCCTAAAATTGACCAGGGCTGAAATGGCTGAATGCCAACTCAAATGCCTTTGTTATAATTGTGATGATAAATATTTTCCTGGACACAAGTGTAAGGAACAAAAACTTTTTATGGCCATCTCAGAGGATGTTTTGAAAGATGATGTTGAAGCTCCCCTTATGTCTGTGTCACCTGAACCCACTGACATAACCCCTCCCTCAGACCCTCCTGAAGTAGAACCAATCATTTCCCTAAATGCTCTCACTACTTTATCTGCTCCCCAAACCCTCAAGATAATTGGCTACATCAAGCATAGGAGGGTCATCATTCTTGTTGATAGTGGAAGAACCCATAATTTTATTCATCGCCACATTTCCCAAGAAACTAATTGCTATATCTGTGCAATCAATAATTTCCAAATGATGATTGCCAATGGAGGGTCAATGAAATGTGGAGGGCGTTGTGAAAATGTGTGTCTCCAAATTGGTGACTGCCACTTGAAATCTCATATGTTTTCTATCGACATGGGCGGTTGTGACATTGTGTTGGGTGCAGACCAGCTAAGGACTTTGCGTCCCATTCTCATGGATTTTAAGGAATTAACCATGCAATTCGACCAAGAGGGCCAAAATAATAAGTTCTAAGGCATCACCTTTGGTTCCCCTGAGTTCATTAGTTCCTATCGCAGGGAAAAGATGCTCAAAAAAGCTCATTCTGGCGTTATTTCCCAACTCCATGCCATATAAGAAAATGAGGCACCCTCTGTGTCGTAGGACCTCCAATCCATCCTCTCTAAACATCAAGTGGTTTTTTCCACTCCCCAGGGACTCCCTCCTTCCTGTGGTGTTCATGATCATTCCATTCCCCTTGTCCTAGGAATCCTTCCTCCTAATATTCATCCCTATAGTCACACCTTTTCCAAAAAAAGTGAAATTGATAAAATGGTTCAAGTACTGCTTAACACAGGTGTTATCCACCCTAGTACGAGCCCCTACTCTTCTCCTGTGGTCATGGTCCTTAATAAAGAAGGTTCTTGGTGCATGTGTCTTGACTTCCACTCCCTCAACAAAGTCACAATTAAGAACAAATTTCCCATTCCTGTCATTGATGACCTCTTGGATGAATTGAGTGGAGCCCAGTTCTTTACTAAACTTGATCTTCGCTCTGTCTACCACTAGATCCATATGAAAAATGCAGACATTCCTAATACTACCTTTAGAACTCATGAGGGCCAATATGAGTTTTTTTTCATGCCCTTTGGCTTATGTAATTCTCCCTCTACTTTCCAAAGCCTCATGAATCATGTCTTATGTCCTTTTCTCCATCATTTTGTCTTAGTTTTCTTTGATGATATCCTCATATATAGAAAAACCTAGACAGACCATCTTGCTCATGTGGATCGAGTTTTTCATCTACTCTCTTAACACCAACTTTTCCTGAAACAATCTAAATGTGCTTTTGACGCCTCAGAAGTCGAGTAATTGGGTCATCTTGTTGGCAAGGCCAATGTCAGGGTGGATCCTAAAAATATTGAAGCTATGAAATATTGGCCTCAACCAAAGACTCTCAAAATCTTGCATGGATTTCTGGGCTTAATAGGTTATTATTGCAAGTTTGTTAAGAATTATGGACAGATTGTGGCACCTCTTGTTGCACTCTTTAAAATAAATTCTTTCACTTGGACTCTAGAAGCTACTCAGGCTTTTCAAACCTTGAATATGGCCATTTGCACCACTCCATTCCTAGCCCTTCCTGATTTAACAAAGACCTTTGTCCTGGAATGTGATGCTTCAGGGAAAGGAATTGGCCATGTCCTTATCCAATAGGGTCTCCCTTTGGCCTTAACCAACAAACAACTATCAGAACGAAATTTTGGAAAATCAATCTTTGAAAAAGAAATGTTGTCTATTCTGCATGCAGTTGATCTTTGGCGCCCTTATCTATTGGGGAAATGCTTCCAAATCAAAACAGATCATCAAAGAATCAAGTATTTTCTGGAACAACACATTTCCTCCCCAAAGCAACAAAAATGGGCGACTGAGCTCTTTGGATATGATTATGAGATCATTTACAAGAAAGGCAAAGAAAATGTGGTTGCGGATGCATTTTCCTAAAAACATGAAGATGAAGGGTCCATTTTTTCTCTCTCCTTCATTTTACCATATTGGCTCCAAGCCATTCGCTAGGAATGGCTACATGATCCCAAAAGTTCACATCTAATACAACAATCACAGTCCGATTCTCCATTTTCCCCAGGGTACTCCTGGATCCATGATGAGATTTGATATAAAGGTCATTTGTATTTAAGTAAACAATCAAAACTTAAATCCATGGTACTTTATGAGCTTCATGCTACACCCACAGCTGGGCACTCCAGGTTTACCAAAACCTATGACAGGGTCAAACGTTCTTTTTTCTGGGATGGTATGAAACATGACGTTCGTAATTTTGTGGTTGAATGTGATGTGTGTGAACGCAACAAGGGATAAACAGTAAAATATCCTATCATACTACAACCGCTTCTGATTCCACCTGCTATTTGGCGGGATATCTCTATGGATTTTATTGTAGGATTACCTAAATCGGGCAATAAATCAATCATCATGGTGGTAGTTGATCATCTTTCCAAGTATGCTCATTTATGTGCTCTTCAACACCCATTTACAACATCCATTGTGACTCAACTTTTCATGGATCAAGTCTTCAAGCTTCATGGCATGTCGCATTCTATTGTTTCTAATCACGACCCAAATTTCACCAGAAATTTTTGGCAAGAACTGTACAAGCTACAAGGCACCCAATTGCATCTCAGCACATCTTATCATCCCTGGATTGATGGTCAAACTGAAGTTGTCAACAAGTTTTTGGAAACATATTTGAGTTGTTTTGCCTCGGAAAATAAAAATTAGTGGGATCAATGGTTACCACTAGCTGAATGGTGGTACAACACTTCATACCATACAATTACCCGCACGACTCCTTTTGAAGCAGTATATGGACAAAAGCCACCTTCAGTTCTCTCATATTTTTCAGGTGTCTTGAAGGTACAGGCGGTTAACCAAACTCTTACAGTTTGAGAGGCTATTCTCCGTACCCTCAAAAAGAATTTGGTCATGGACCAAAAACGCATGAAGCAACAAGCAGATCAAGGTCGCTCTGAATGTCAATTTGCATAAGGGCATCAAGTGTTTCTTCGACTGCAACCTTACAAGAAAAATTCCCTCAAGGATGACCATTATCAGAAACTGGTGCCCAAATTTTATGGTCCTTATACCATTCTCAAGCGTGTGGGACAGGTGGCCTATCAGTTAGCTTCGCCCAGTCATTCTAAGCTACATCCTATTTTTCATGTTTATTCTTAAAGAAGGTGATTGGAACAAAGTACCAAACTCAAACCAACCTTCCCGAGTTGGACGAAGAAGGCTCCATTTGGCTATAGCCACAAGCAGTTTTGGACCAGCATGAGCGTTGCCTATGTCAACAAACCATCAAGGAAGTGTTAGTCTAGTGGAAAGATACAACCCCAATAGATGCCACTTGGGAACCAACTACCATTCTACAACAATTTCCACATCTCAAGCCTTGAGAACAACACTATTTTTAAGGGGGAGGACATGCTAGGGACATAACCCCTCAAGTAGGTAGAATAATATATTCCGATGTAATAAAGGTCAATATTAATAAGGTCTAGAAATAGGGAAGAATAAGTCGAATGTAAGAAGACCTAATAGAAGCTTTCTCTTCTAGAAGGATCTTCCTCTAGATGGTTCTTTTGATAGACATATTTAGTATAAATAGGAGTCGAGGGTATGAGAAATTTTATTTTGGATATTATTGTAATAGAGATCTGCTATGTTGGATGTTTCCCCCTCAAAGAGACAAGTGAACATTTCTCTCAGTAATCAAAGTGCTCTTTCTGGTGTTATTCTAGTATCATTTTGGTATTATTGTGGTGTTGTTCTAGTTATATTGTTGTTCATCTGCCATTTCTAGCTATTTATTTTTGTTTTGCATACTTCTTATAACTGGAATATTACAGGGTTCGAGAGACTCAGTGGTCTAGCTTTCCCTACTAGACTGTAGTCCCAGCTATACTGGGGACAAAGTTAACCAGGAATCGTAATATTCTAAAGTTAAGTTGGCTTTGTGGAGAAAGGGTAACTCAACTAATTTGTATTTTATGAGCAGGATGAAATGAATATAGATTATTAAAATATGATGAACACAGAATAACAAAGATATAATAAAATTGGCTTTCTATTCAATAAGGAAATAATTTGAAACTATAAAATGTAGCAAAAACAAGCTTGCTAGAATGGTGGCGACTTATCTATGAGAAGATATGTGATGGTTGCGCTCATTCAAAAGAAGATGATTAAAATGATGCTCTAAAGGCCTTTTTACAATAAATAGGAATGTCAAAAACCTTATACATCTAAAAACTTAACCCTAGGAGATGAAGCGCCAAAATTCATGTGGGCCATGTTTGGGTAAGTTAGTACATCAACTTCCCGAGGTCGTAACTTTTGCATACGATCTCTGTTTTAGGCACACGATAGCCCACTGGAAAGGTATTGTCGAGGAGATTCATTTTAGGGGATCAATCAGAGCCTTTTGATATCATTGAGAAGATATTTCCCGAAAAACCTTCATTTAGGCCCTCAAAATGGCCCCAAAAGTTAAAAACCGCTAAAAATAGTAAATTGCCAAAATTGTCAGAAAACTATTTTGAGCAAGTTGGAAAAGGTGGGTGGCCATCGATATCCACCTGGATCAATACTCCCTCCTTAGGAAGTAATGGTATCCATCTCATTGAGTTACCCCATCATATGAGGAAATTTATGTTGAATTTGGCCCTGGGTGAGCCACTTGCCTTGGTGCAGGAGTTGCCCTGCTTTGATGACTCAATAAAGTTGGGTCCTTTGTTGTCAAGTGCCCTTGATATGCGTGTCCATAATATGATCACTAGATGCATTTTGCATGCAAGTTGAGCTATGTTTGTGTCAACCACTCTTCTATATCTGAGGTGTCCAATAATCGTGGGAAATATGATCAAAGGAGAGCCACGTTGAAGACTGGGTGCAGGCCAAGGAAAGGGGGAATGTTGAGCTCAAAATAATTGTCATCCACAGCCTTGGTGATGGTGTATGGCCCATAACAGAGTGGGTCAAGCTTTTGATGGGGCCCTGTAAGGCGTTTTTTATGCAAGTGCAACCAAACTTTGTCTCCCACCTGAAACTTATGTGGCACCCGATGTTGATCATGGTGTTGCATGTACTTGGAATTAGAATTTTATAGAATATCCTGAACCTGTTGGTGAATGTGTTGGATCCACTCAATGAATCTAGGGTCTTTGTTAGCTTCTAGTGGAGTAGGGGACGAGTCGACTGAGGTGGTAGCCAAGGGTAGTGCAACATCCATGGGGCCGAATGGTTAGAATCCCAACCCCACCTGAAAGGGGTTGTGGCTAGTTGAGCTATGCAGGGCTCGGTTGTAGCTATGTTGGATGTAGGGAAGACTCTCATCCCAGGTGAGGGGGTTTTTTGGATTGTACTTGCACATGATATGTACGATCATATGATTGGAGACCTCATTTTGGCCATCTTTCTAGGGGTGGAAGGCAGTGGATTTGGTGAGCTTGGTATCTAGAAATGACCATAGGCTCGACCAGAATGTGCTGAGGAACCGATTGTCACTTTCTAAGATAATGGTTTGTGGGATCCCAAAATGTACCCATACCCGTTCAAATAAGAGCTTGGCAGTGGATTTTTTTGTGATGTTCTTCTTGCAGGCAACTAGAATAGCCATCTTGTAAAAGCGATCAACAACCACAAAAACACAGTCATTTCCCCTCTTGGTGGATGAGAGGCCCAACATGTAGTCCATTGAGATGGATTCCCAAGGCCTGTCAGGAGTAGGTAGAGGGGTGTATAGGCCATGTTTATTAGTGGTCAGTTTTTAAATAGCGCAGGCGGTGCAGGACCTAATATACTTGCCGACATCCTGTTGAAGTTTCATCTAGTAGAAATGTTTCTGCAGCATTGCCACTGTCTTCTCGATGCCAAAGTGTCCTTCCACCCGAATGTAGTGAGATTCCCAAATTAGCTTCATGTGCTCGCTTGATGGAACGTAGAAATGGACCAGACGACACAACAACCCATCATGAAGATGGAAATTAGTGACCACTGAGTTGGCGCCCAACATTTGGTAGGTGGTGCAGAAGTAAGTGTATGTCTCGTAGAGGTGGGTCCATCTGGAGGTCTCATGGCCGCAAGATTCTAGCACCATGGTGAGTGTCACGACTGGAGGTCATCTAAGAAAATAAACAACTCGTTTGGTACTTCTTGTTTTATACTTGATGTTGAGGTGGAATTGCTGTAAGTATGTGGACCACTTTTGATGGTGGTCATTCTGCAATTTTCCTTGGGTTTGCATGAACTATAGTGGCTTGTGATCAATGTGGATGACTATCTCCTTCCCAAGAATGTAATGTCTCCATTGGTGGGAGGCTTCAACAATGGATTCCATTTCTTTGTTGTAAGTATGGTACTTATAGAAAACATTTGATGGTGTCTCACTATGATATGCCATGGGGTGGCCGTGTTGAGTGAAAACAACACCCACAATATAGGTCCAGTAATGAAAGTACTGGGGATGACCCCACAATATTCTTCAAGTCATCAAAGGATTGTTGTTGGGACAGGCCCAACACAATTTTTTCCTTACCGCCACCCTTGGTTACTTGGCTGAGGGCCCATGCGATATGAGAGAATCCCAACACGAACCTACTATAGAAATTGGTGAGGCCCAAGAAGATCCAAATTTCAGTGAGTGTGGTTGGGGCTGGCCAGTCACAGATGACCTAGATCTTGGATGGATCCACATGCACACCATGTCGATCAACGATGTAGCCTAAGTAATGGACCATGTCCATGACGAAGGAACATTTTTAAAATTTTTCATATAGTTTGTGTTGTCGCAGGGTGTGTAGAACCTGCTGAATATGTTGCAAGTGTTCTTCCCAAGTCCTGATTTAGTTTAGGAAGTCATCCAAATACACCACTACAAAATTATTGGTGAAAGGTCATAGGATATCGTCCATCATTCTCATAAAATTTGTTGGAGCATTTTATCAAACCAAAGGGCATGACGAGCCATTCAAGAAGACCTTCTTTGGACTTGAAGGCGGTCTTCCATACATCTGTCTGTCCTATTGTGACCTGGTGGTATCCAGACTTTAGATCAATATTACTGAAGTATTTGACCCCCATGAGATGATCAAGGAGGTCCTTGATTCAGGGAATCGGGTATCAGTTTCAGACTGTGATTTTATTTAGAGCTCGGTAATCAATGCAAAGTCACCAGGTCTAATCTTTCTTCTGCACCAGCACGATTGGGCTCCCACAAGGTGATGAGATGGGACATATGTCCCCATTGTGTATTAGTTCTTGGATCTTCCTCTTGATCTTCTCGTTTTCTAATAAAGAGCGTTGATAGACTGTTCCATTGGGTAACAATGCACCTGGGGTCATATCGATGGGATGATTGACCCGATAGTGCAGAGGTACCCTGGTAGGAGAGGAGAAGATATCTGAGTATTCTTCCATGACCTTATCCACTTTCTTTTGTTGTGTGGAGACATCGGACACGGAGGCCTTGGATGTGGCTGCGATATTTCTCTCACTCTGAGAGTGAATCACAAAGAAGATAAATTTTTTGATCTGAGAGATGACCTTCCTCCATTGCTTAGAAAATATCAAGGAAATATCACTGGGAGGGACTGCCTCGGGTATCCTGTAAAATTTCCTGTTCAAATTAATAATAACACTACGAGGCCTAAACTCATATAAAACACAACGTTTCCATAAATAAGGTTGGCCCAAAAGAACATTACAAACTTCGAAAGGAGCAACATCACACAATACCTTGTCTTTGAATGGCTTGATATCATACAACAGTTGGCATTATTGGATGACACGAAGATCAATTCCTTGGCAGAGCCATCCAATGGTGTAGGGTTATGGGTGCGACATTATCCGCAGGGTTAGTCACTTAATGACCTCTGCTAAGATGAGGTTCTCCTGGCTACCACTATCAACGATGAGGTGAAACAGGGTTCCTTTTACCCACATTTGTGAATTGAAGAGGCGCTCGCCTTCTTCTAGCTCGTTTGGTTCACCAGGCTGGAGCTTGGTGGTAGCAATGGTGGCACTGGGTTCTGCATCAATGATCCATCTTACCCTTTTTGGTTCTGAATTAGAGTCAAAACCTGCATCTGATTCAAAGGCTTTCACTTTGGCCACCAACAACTACTTTGAGTGACAGTCAACAATGTTATTCCAAGGGCTCTTATGGAAGTCGCACCACTTCCAGATAACTTTCTTTGTCTTTCTGGTGTCCTTATTTACTTGTGGTTTGGACTAGTTATCCTAATACTTTCCATCTTTTCTCTATCCTTTGTTTTGTGGGTTGGAGCCTTCCCTTCCTAGAGTTTTTTGTGCAGGGTTCCTAGGCCCAAATTTTTGCGTCTTTTGTTTGAGCTTCTGCTCAATTTTGACAGCATATCGGTAGGCTGTGCCGAAGGAAGAGATGTCCAGAAATTCCATTTTGGTTTGGATGTATCTATGCAAAGCACCGTGATACTTGAGAACCAGATGTCACTCCAAATCTTTGATAACCATCTTGGTGCAAAAGGTATGGAAGATATTTGTGAACTCTGGCACTGCTTGGTCTCTTTCTTGCTGCGGTGTGGTCCACTTGGTATACAAGTCGTCATAACTTCCAACATGGTAGTATTGTTCCTTAATAACATCCCTGAAGGATTCTCAGGTGGCCATGACTGTAAATAATGAGGATTCCTCAATTTCCTTTTGCTCATAGAAATTTTTCCACCAACCTTTGACATGGGGAACGACTTTGAGGAGTGCAAAAGTAATCTTTTCTCTATTTGAAAAGATATGGACAGAAAATACCTTTCTAGTAGATTCAACCACTTGTCTACAACATCTGTGTCTATTTGAACTTCAAATATAGAAATATCTAAGTTGATTTTTACCTTGAAGGGGGTGGCGCCTCCGCTCGAGGAAGAGGTGTCGCCTGTTGGTAGTCACCGAAGGATTTGTGTGAAACTATCCATCATATCGTTCCTCTGTTGCATGAGGGCTTCCTCAAGCATCATTTTGAAAGGATCTCCTATCTCATCTTCTTTATTTTTTCCTTCTATGAGAGGTCGCTTGGGCATGAAAGAGATTTTTTCCTCAAGAGAAACAAGCTTGAGACCCAATTCTTTGTACTCTGACCTCGTTGGGGACATGCATTAAGATGACAAGGAGCAGACTACTCTGATAGCATTGATCCAGATTTTATGAGAAGAATGAAATGAATACAGATTATTAAAATATTCTTAACACATAATAACAAAGATACAGTAAAATTGGTTTTCTATTCAATAAGGAAATAAGCTGAAACTGTAAAATGCAGTGGATTACAAGCTTCCTGGAATGGTGGCGGCTTATCTCTAAGAAGATATGTAACGGTTGCACTCACTCGCAATAAGATGATTACAATGAGGCTTTGAAGGCATTTTTACAATAAACATGAATGTAAAAAACCCTAGACATCGAAAAACCTAACCCTAGGAGATGAAGCACCAAAAGTCATGTGGGCCCCGTTTGGGTAAGTTAGTACATCAACTTCCCGGGGTCGTAAATTTTGTATATGATCTTCATTTTAGGTGCATGATAGCCCATTGGAAAGGTATCATTGAGGATATTCATTTTGGGGGCTCAATAAGATCCTTCAGCTATCATTGAGAATCTCTATCTCGAAAAACCTTCATTTAGGTCCTCAAAATGGCCCCAGAAGTTAAAAACTGTTAAAAATAGTAAATTGCCAAAATTTCCAGAGAATTGTTTCGAGTGAGTTGGAAAAGGTGGGTGGCCACCGATATTCACTTGGATCATCAACGAAGAAATAAAAAAGATGATTTAGGTTAATATTTAACCCTAAGGGTAAAACTAACTCAATGGAGGAATAGATTGGAGCTATAAAGGAAAAGGCAAGGCGCACTCCTTATTCATTGTGGAGTATTATCATTTTTTCATTGGAGCTCTTGAGCACAATTATTTTTGAGGGTTTTGAGTCTAAAAATCTAGAGATCAACTCAGTGGTGAAAGATCCCACCTTCCTTTATCCAGGATTGTTCCTAGAGGTGAAATAATCCTCCCACACCATTCTACAGTGTTGTAGGTTGGTTCTACAGGCATTTACCAGGTTAGGGTGCAACCCAGGAGGGTTTCTAGCTAGGGGGCACACCATCTTGGAGGTTTTGGTTTGATATGGAGGAAGAATGAGGCATTTGGGAAAAATAGAACCTGGGCTCTCTTCGAAGGGTCCCTGACATCATTCTTGGTCTATTCCAGAGGAGTTTATCCTTTCATTTTATTTCTGTGAGCTTGGCACACATTGAAGAGAAAGAGGACATTCTGTAGAAGGGGATTTTCAGTGTTTGGAGGCTCAAATATTCATAGATTGGTTTGAGACTTCAGTATCATGGTAGTAGTGGCGTGATCTATGATATGAAAGAGTTTGGTGGAATTTGGAGGTTCCTAGAGGGGAAAATGTACCCTCTTGAGTTTATCAAACCAGGGAGGGTGCAATCCAATTTAGGGTTTTTCCATTTGGAGAAGCAACATCGCTCGGATCAGCTTGAGATTGAGTCCATAGGTTTCTATCAGCCCGATCTACATTCTGAGTGTGTTTTTGAGAATTTGGAGGTCAGGAGAGGGTAGGTCAAAACTTGAGGGTTTGGCAGCATTCAGAGTAGGGTGCAACTCATCCAGTTGGAAAGGTTTGACAGTGCATTGATCAGGTTCTTCTATCTTCAGCCAGATCTACTTGTTGGTGGCCTTTGGAGGCTTGGATCTCTTCTCTTATAGTCTTTGGGAGGAATTCATATTATATTGTTCTTGTTATTGTATCGGCTAGCAGCCCATTTTTTTATTATTGGGGCTTTCGCCTAGATCTACAGTTCTCTTGTATACGGGGACTACTTACTATCTAAATAATGGTTAGATCTGACATTGTGATTTTCTATTGGTGTTCTTATATCTCTTGTATTGTTTATGATTGTATGCTTAATATTTATTGGTCTATCAACATTGAATAATTCATGCACATCTTATGGATACACCTGCAAACACATGAACAAACATACCAACAGTAAACAGTTAGTGTTTTGAGCAAAAAATTGGCTCAAGAACATTACAGTGAATGAGAAGTCAAGTTGCAAATCCAACCTGCATATTTGGAATAAGATCATTGTGTGCATGTCAAACAAACTATTGAAGAATCATTGGAGAAAAGACTGGATTGTTAACATATATTTGGCACAAATATGGGAAGGTCCAGTAGCCTTGAAATTCCGATGACCATTTGATAAATCCTATATAAGCTTATTCATTTGAGGAAATCATGAATGTGGAAATTGTATGAGTATTTAGAAATGAGCCTATGAACACAGTTTTTGCGTGGATTAGAAATTAAAATGAATTTTAAACAATCATGTAGTAGTTGATTATGCAAATAAAATAGAATGTGAACTTCCTGCAACCAGGTTGTGGAGAGTGAGGTTTGTGGACTGAGGAGGGTAGCCGATAGAATAAAGATCTTATTGGCTATTTAGTCTGCATCACGTGGTATCAAAGAAGGATACGATACTTGGAAAAGATAGATTGAAGTAAGAAGGTTTTTATAGTGAAAGTAGCAATTGGTTTTGCAACAGATGTTTTGCAGAACAAGAGGAGTTCAACAAAGGATAGTGGACAAAGAGGAGGAATTATAATAGTGCCAATGATCCAGATTATTTTCGGCACGAAATGAGATTTGAGATATAATAAAGAAATGCACAGAGATATCACAGATATTCAATAATATAACAGAAATGTATCAGAGATGCAACCATAAACACAGATATACAGTAATACATGATTTCTATTAGTGAAAGAAATGTAGAGAGACTGTAAAAATACAGAGTGAAAGACTCGCTAGAATGGTGGCATCTTATCTCTGAGAAGAGATGTGACGGCTACTCCCATTTGCAAGAAGATGATTACAATGAGGCTCTGAAGGCCTTTTTACAATAAACGAGAAATTCCAATAGTGCTAGACATCCAAAAACCTAACCCTAGGAGATGAAGTGCCAAAAGTCATGTGGGCCCCGTTTGGATAAGTTAGTAAATCAACTTCCCAGGGTCGTAACGTTTGCATACGATCTTCGTTTTAGGCGTATGATAGCTCATTGGAAAGGTATTGAGAACCTCAATCTCGAAAAACCTTCATTTAGGCCCTCAAAATGGCCCCTAAAGTTAAAACCTGCTAAAAATAGTAAATTGCCCAAATTGCGAGAAAGTTTTTTTGAGCCAGTGGGAAAAGGTGGGTGGCCACTAATATCCACCTGGATCAATCCTCCCTCCTTAAGAAGCAATGGTATCCATTGCGTTGAGTTCCTTGGGGAGAAGGAAAAGTGTTTGTTGAATCTGCATCTTGGTGAGCTGATTGTTGTGTTGGAGACGTCATGCTGCTCAGTTTGTGGAAGTCTATCATGAACCTGTTGAGGTTGAGGCTATTCAACAAGTCGAGATACATGAGAGGATGGTGTGCAGAAGGAATTTTTTTGATTTGCTGCAACCTTGTCGACCTGCTTCTGTTGGATAGAAGGTGTTTGGGGAAAGGCTGTAGTGGTTGCAGTGTCATTTTGTTCTCCTTTTAAACAGATTGTGAAGAAGCTGAATTTTGCAGTATGAGATACTACCTCGTGACACTTTTTAGGTGGAACAGTAGTCAGAACTACCTCTGGTATTCTGTAGAGATGACCCTCCAAAGTAACAATGACACTACGGGGTCGAGACTCATAAATAGCATGGTTGGCCCAAGAGCACATCACAGACATCCAATGGGGCAACATCAAATAATACCTCATCCTTGAAGGGTTGGATGTCATATGATAATCGACACTATTGGCTGACATAGAGATCTCGTCCTTGATGAAGCCACCCAATGTTGTATGGATGTGGGTGTGGTGTTGTCGACAATCCTAATTGTTTGACGAGCTTTGCTAAGATGAGGTTCTTCTGGCTTCCACTATCAACAATAAAATGCAGCGGGGTCCCCTTCACCCACATCTGTGAATGAAAAAGGAACTCCCCCTCTTCAAGATCTGTTGGTTCTTCTAGTTGAATTGTTGCAGTAGCGACAATAGTAGTGGGGTCTGCATCAATGATCTGTCCTTTACCATTATTTCCATAATCATATTCTGAATCAGGGTTCGGCTCTTTGTCTTTGATCTCGACCACTAATGACTGTTTTGAGTGACATTCATCAGTGTTGTGCCAGGGGATTTTGTGGAACTCACACCATTTTTCAGTGTCCTTCCTTGTCTTCCCATGACCCTTCTTTTCCTGTGTCTTGGACTGGTTTTCGGGAAACTGTTTGTTAGGGCCGTCTTTTTCATACTTGGGTTGTTACAGATTTGTAGACCCGAACTCCTGTTTGTTCTGGTGCTTAAATTTCTGCTCAATTTTAATAGCATATCGATAAGTAGCATTGAGTGATGAGAAGTCCAGAAAATCCATTTCAGTATGGATGTATCTGTGTAGAGCCCCACGGTATTTCATAACCAAATGTTGCTCGAAGTCTTTGATACCCAGCTTGGTGCGCAAGGTATGGAAGGTATTGGTGAAATCCAGAACTGCTTGGCCCCTCTCTTGCCGCAGTGTGGTCCATCTCATGTACTGGTCCTCATAGTTTCCGACAGGGTAATACTGTTCCTTTTCTGCATCCACAAATAACTCCCAAGTGGTATCGGTGTTGGGTATGTGTTATATTCTTTGCACAAGTAGTAGTGTCTGAGCGCCTATGCCGGGCGCGCAGGGGGGTAAGAGGGGGGGTGCAGGGTGGTGGAGCCCCCCGCGCGGGGGTTCAGGGGCAGCGCCCCCGAAAAAAAAAAATTGGGCCGACATATTTTCGCCAATTTCAGGCCGACATATTTCCGGGATGACATATTTCCAGGACCACATGATATTAGGTGGTTTTCAACACATGGTTTTTTCCAATGGTTTTCTATTTCTAGTTAAGGAATTAGGGTTTTGGACTAATCCATGTCATTGGGTTAGGTTTTTGGATGTCGTTGGCTCCTATATGTATATTGTATTGTAAACAATGTAACACAATGTATCGATATAATATATGTTGTTTTTCCCGGTTTAGGTTTCCAGGTGAAAAATCTCTGTGTAATGTTCGTATT
>JASDQU010710772.1:10313-23056 GCA_032191745.1 Picea mariana
ATATCATTCAATAGAACACGACTGTGTCTATCCATAGTAGTACACAACTACAATCCAGTGGTACACTACCACACCAAGTAGCACACAGGTACTTGATGAGTGATGTATAGTCACAAACAATGGAACACATCCACAATAGGAGTATACATCTATTGTCTAGAGACATATTGTCTTTATAACAATCATTTGATATCAACCTGCATAGAAACAATGTTATGATATAAATGGAATCATCGAGTTCATTCTTCCACTCACATCTGTGAGATCTTGGAAGAGCATCTGCCCTCAAAAGGTAAAACATCAATGATGATATATCTAGACTATTCTTCTCAAGCAAGGAAGAATAACTGTCCTGATTTTTGAGCCTGGACCATTCCCCACCCTGGTTCATTCCTCTGACACTAAACATAGTGTAACCTGAAGAGAATGAGTCTACCCTAAGGAATGCTTGTCCCTGATTGTTGAACCTGGACCATTCCCCACCCTGGACCATTCCTCCGGCACTAAACAAAGTGAAACCTGGAGAGAATGAATCTACCCTAAGGAATGACTTTCCTGCACCAACCTCCAAAATGGACCATTCCCCATGTTAACCACAATGGGAAATTGTTGTCCGGAGAGGCGGGCCAGTCTTCTTGAGTAACCCTCAAGAAGAGAGACTGCTCTAGACCATTCCCCATGCTAACCACAATGGGAAATCACTATCTATGGTACATCAACAATCCATCAAACCATTTTCATTATGAAAATGGCCATTCGATCTGGACCATTTTTCGAACTGGAAAATGCCTGTCCGTCAAAAATCTCAAACCACTTTCCGAAATGGGAAGGAACTGCTCATCCTAGACCATTTTCAAATTGAAAAATAATTGTCCATCAATCAATAACACATTAGTGCTCCCTCCCAACCTGGGAGTCATCTCTTCCTTTTTTAATAAGGAGGTCGTCTACACAAGCTCTAGCTTGAGTATGCAAACTCTTTCATCCTGAACAAAATCTTTACCAAAATGTTTGCTTATCTGCTCATCTATTGAGATATGTATTGGATAATCACTTTATCCTTTCTAGAATTCATCATGAATAATGTAATGTTTGATCTCAAATGTACTTTGGTCTAAAACACTAGTTTTCTCTGAAGGCTTCATATAGATTTGATCAATAAAGTATATCATTATTGGATTTCTCTTTGGTTCCTGCTAGCTCACAACATCGTGGCAAGGGTCAAACTGGAACATATCCATGTGGCACTTCTTCTGTCATCATGAGATGTTTGTCATGGATTGGCAATCCATCATCTTGATCTTCTAAGTAATCATTATGGTACAATATCTCTGTTATAGAGAATCTTCACCATGCTTCTGCTATGCATTGGAGTTTCTCCACCAAGTTATCTTCTTCCATCTACGTACAAGGGTCTATTTTTGGTATGCCTCAAAGTCTTGAGGTTTCTCTTCATATGCATTTTTTTCAATTGCTATGGAGAACAATCTTTGCATTCATCTGATGTAGAACTTCAACCCATGGATATTGCGGATGATATAATGACTCATGTAGAGGTATGTCTGGTTTACTAGAAAAAGTAATCATCGTAGTCTTCTCCCTCCATATGGGAGAACCTCTAGTTCTAGATCTTGCATTGCTTGCATATATATACACTGTTCTTCATTCATTTCCTCTGCTTGATTTCTTTTAGTGAGTTCATATCAGGCTTGTAATCTTGTGATTCTTAATACAACGACTGGTTATTCTAGTTTCTCTTTCTTTCTTGGAATCTTCATGTTCTTCTTTAGCTCTTGGGTCCATGGAGTTTCTTATAGATTCCATGCCTTAAAGATTCCACTTCTTCCTTTTATCATAGGATCACGGATGTGGATGGATAGCCGGGGACACTTTAAGGCTTCTCTTCAAAAAAGACTTCTTCTAAGGTTGAACCAAACATGTACTGCCTTTCATGGCTAGTGACATGAATCATAGGATTAGCTCCATCCTAATCCTTACTTCATGTATGAGTGCATGTTTTTCTTTTGGAAATATATATAATGGGCTCCCTCCATATAATAGAGTCCACGCTTCTGTCTGCATCCTTATTGTCTTTTGCAAAGTGTCATAAGTATTTTTCCAATTTCCTCTTGATTGTTGACTTCTTTCTGTCTTTGCTTCTTCTAAGTCTCTTCAAGATTGATTCTGATTTTGGCTTATCCTGTAATAGCTTCCACATGATTTGTTTTATGTATTTCATCCTTTCATGTGTGTTATCTGACTTGTATAATGATAACAATCCTTATATTGTTGTTCTTCCATAGGTATAGTTCATCTTGGAACATATTATCTTCTAAGAGATATATATAAAATATCTATATAGAGACGATGCAAACAATATATGTACAATAACTAAGAAGAGTATTGTACCTTGTCTTTAGAAGAAGAAGTTTTTTTATCCTTCTTGGTCTTCTTGGTAGGTTCCTTTTCTTCGGAAACTGATGCTTCGTGTGTCCCCTTCCTTTTCTTTAGCTCGGGACAATGATTCTTGTAGTGAACATACTTTCAACAGTTGAAGCATTGTATTTCTGAAATATCTTTCTCTTGATTTGGTTTCCCCCTTGAACCAAACTTCCTTTTGTTCATAAAATTCTTGAATCTTGTTGTGAAGGCTTACTTCTTTTGAGGTTTCTCTTTTGCACTGATCCTGGATTCTTCTTGAGCACAATAAGTCCAGAGTTCTTCAAATGTAGGATACTCCTTCCTTGTGTTCATGCTTGTGGAAAATGCATCCCATGTCTTGGGAAGACCATTGAGTACTATGTTTACCAATTCCTTCTCTGAAATGATCTCTTCAATAGCTTGTAGTTGATCTCTTAACTGAGATATTCTTAGAAAGTATGATGTTATGTTGTCATCATCATTCATCTTCATGTCACGAAGCTCATTCTTCAGACTCATTATTTGTCCAATGTTTCTGACTAAGAAAAGGTTTGTTAGGGCATCGTACATCTTCTTCGATGAGTCAAGATGGGAGATGTAGGGTATCAAGTGGTGTTTTATAGAGTCCACTATGATACTCATGGCATTGATGTCACCGTCTTTGAACTTCTCCATAACTGAAATGTTTTGCGGTTCCTTCTCTTTTCCTTCTTCAAACTCTGGTTCCATGATCTTTCCTTTCATGATATCCAACACTTTATTCTTGGCAAGGATGAGTTCAATCCTTGTCTTCCACGCTCTGAAGTTAGAAGTTCCATCTAACTTGTTCTCTGACTTCATAGAGTAAGTAATGGCTGCTTTGACTTGGCCAACCCTAGATTTGACCAAAAACTCAAACTTGATGTCTTAGCTTGCTGAGAGTACCAGGGGATGCGCTATGCTAGGGCACACTGGTCTATCCAAAAATTAATTCAATCTCTTCACTTAAGGTGACTCAACAAGAGGATTAGGGTTTCTGCAACTACCCCTTCTAGTAACCCTAGCGACATTGCTCTGGTGACTGCTCCTGCTAGAAACCTTAGCGATAGTTCTTCAACGAGCTTAATATCCTTATGGATATGCTTCCTTCCAGCAGTTAGACTGAATGAAGGAGGAGTGGGCCCGTAACCTGTTATAATATAATGGATGTGCTCATTTTACCATAGATAATATCACTATTGTCACCCAACCATAAGCTGAAGCCACCCTCCGAGCACCTTAACCTTGACAAAGAATCACTTCGGAAGCAAACCCTAGGATAGATAGCCAAACAAAGGGTAGCACACCTTTCTCCAAGGATAGCGCACCAAACAAGAGCTGATCAGATAGTCCAAACCATAACCAAGAGATAGTCCAAGACAAAACATAAATCTGCTAGCTGTAGCAGCTGCAATGGCAGCTCTCCTCCAGACTTGCGCACCAAATGGGAAACTGTAGTGCACACAAGTGTTGCTTCTGCAGTTCTGAGAAAGCCTACCAGAATGAAGACTGGCCTCCTTTATTTATACTAATTCTGGCTAACTGCCTGGGCCGACTTCCCATTCTGGGCGTCTATTTACTTAGTATATAATATTTATTCTCGTCGACTTCTTCTCTTGTAGGTTAATAACCTAATACTAATTATCCTCTTGAGATGACTTGTCTTCTAGGGTTATTAGCCAACTCATTAGGGTTTCTTCTTTCTTTCTAGAATATTCTATTCTCGTCAAGTTTACACGTGGAGGTAAATACCTCCCGTAGCTACCATAATATTAACAATGGAAGCTATAGCAAACAAGCTCAAATTGTTCAAGGAGGTTGGAGGCTCTAACTCAGACATCATATCAAAGGGGAAACCAAGATATAATGAAGACCCCAAAAAGGTGATCCAGGCAGATCTCGGTGTCCATCCACCTTTTCCACTAGATCAACATTTGAAGCCTATGGTTTTGATAAACCATGATATTCACCCTTTTGATGGGGAATGGAATGTAATGTCATGTTCATTTGTTAGTTAAAAACATCATGTAATGATTTCCAAGTGGTTTTATGTACATACCTACATCATAGCGTTAATGCATCAGATCCCATTAGAACTCCGCAGTTAAGAGCTCTCAATCTAAAGTAATACTAGGATGGGTGACCGCTCAAGAAGTCCTAGTGTTTTACATGTCTGTGACATTTTATAAACTTGGTCCATTTTATCCCACGCATCATGTGAATTGTTCTCCTCTCACTCTTTCGTATATAATTGAGCTGAAGGAGGCCCTTTAAGAATGCAATGGAGTGTGATGTAAATATTGTTTTGAATGAAGTGTAGCCAACATATCTTTCTCTTCATAGATAAGCTATCCCATTATGTCGAGAAGTCTTAGTGTTTTACATGCCTGTGGAATTTTATAAACTTAGTCCAATTTATCCCACATGCATCATGGGAATTGTTCTCCTCTTACTCTCTCATATAAAATTGAGGTGAAGGAGGCCCTTTAAGCATGCAATGGAGTGTGATGTAAATCTTGTTGCAAATGAAGCGTAGCCAACATCTCTTTCTCTTCAGAGATAAGCTACCCCATTCTGTCAATTTGTGTTCTACAATGTTTTTCTATCTGATTCATTGATAGAAGTTGGGTTTCACTGTATTTATGTGTTCTTTTCTATATTTTTACTTTTGTCTCTTTTCATTCTCACCATAATCCATATCAATGGTATTAGAGCAGTTTTCTCCTTGACGTTTCTCAGTGCATGTCCTCGATGAGGTCAGGGTATATAGAGTTGGGTCTTGAGCTAGTTTCACTTAAGGATAACTTCTCTCGCCAACCCAAGCGACCTCCCGTGGTGGAAGAAAAGAGAGATGGCAGAGCATGAGATCCTTTCAAGATGTTGCTCAAGGAAGTCCTCATGTGACATAGGAATGAAATGATGAACAAATTCTCTTAGATATTGCAATGACTATCGATGGTGGTTGAAGCATCTTCGACAAGAATCCATTTCATAGGTGCAACACCCTTCAAGGTACAAGAAAATTTTGATATCCCCTTACTTGAAGGCCAGATAGATGCAGATGCTCTAAAAAAATGGTTGAATTTGCTAGAAGGTTATTACTCTATCCAAAAATTTTCCAATAATGAAAAGATCACCTTCATGCTCCTTAAATCCCTTCCCCATGTCAAAGCTTGGTGGTAAGGTTACTAGGAGAGGTACACCACAAATGAATCTACACCATTCAGGAGAGAACCCACTTGGGAATCCTTTCTATATGCCTCAAAGGAGGAGTTCTACCCTTTCAGAAACTATGATGACCAATACATGAGATGAACAACATTATGTCAGAAAAGATACCAGACGGTGTCAGAATACACCAATATATTTCATACCTTGCACTCAAATCTGGGTATCAAAGACTCTGAGCGGCACCTGTATTTGAAGTACCGTAGTGGTCTACACAAGTACATACAAACAAATATTTATTTCTTGGAAATATCCTCACTGGGAGTTTCTTTTCGATATGCAGTCAAAAATTCAAGCACCAAAGTAAGTGAGAGTTCAGGTTTGAAAATACGCCACAACAAAAGCATGTCAAAGGAAACCCTAACTCACAAAACAAAGGATAGATAAAGGAATACCAACCTCAAGAGAACCAGTCCAAGATGCAAGCATAGAAGGGTAACGAGAATTCTAAGAAAGACACCAGAAAGTGGTGTGAGTTCCACAACAAACCTTGGCACAACACTAATGAATGTTGCTCGAAACAGTCATTGGTGGTTCAGCTCAAAGAAAAATAATCAAAACCTGACATGGACTCTGATTCAAAGAACAATAAATGGAAATGGATCATCGATGTAGAACCCACTTCTACCATTGCAGCCACAACAATACAACCAAAAGAACCAAAGGATCTTGAGGAGGCAGAGTGCCTCTTCCACTCGCATATGTGGGTAAAGGGGACTCCATTTCATTTCATTTTTTATAGCGGGAGTCAGAAGAAGCTAATCTCAACCGAGGTTTTCAAGAGATTGAAGCTGCCAATGATGCCACACCCCCAACCATACACCATAAGATGGTTGATCTGGGGACAAGACATCCATGTCAGACAACAATGTCACATGTCCTATGGCATCAAGCCCTTCAAGGATGAGGTAGTGTGTGATGTTGCCCCACTTGAAGTATGTGATGTTATTTTAAGACAACCATATATGTGGAAATGTCACACTATCTGCGAGTCTCAGCCCCGCAGTGTCATTGTTACTCTAGGAGGTCAGGTCTACAAGGTACCAGAGGTATTTCCAATTATTATCTCGAAAAAACAATGCCGCAAAGTAACCTCTCATACCACAAAGTCTAGACTCTTCACAATCCAGTCAGAAGGTGAATGGAAGGACATTGTGACCACTACAGCCTCATCCCATGACACTTCTATCTAGCAGAAGCATGTAAAAAAGATTGTAGAGGAGAATGAACAAAAGGAGATTCTTCCATATTTTCAACATAGATCTATTGGCCATGACCCTTTTCAGGTGTGCTTGGGGTTCTCACTAGTAGCCCCCATTGATATATATTTTCTTGATGCATCTTCTCTGACATAGTCCTCCCACACTTAGATCAAGCCAGATCGTGCATACATATTTATTGAATGGATCCAACACCTCCAACAGGTTCATGACATCCTTCCACATTAAAATTAAAAGAAGGGCATCTACTTCAACAAGGGAAGTGACTCACTAAGGTTCAGATTCAACAGAAGTTTCCCCATATCCTGAGAGAACTTGATGTAATGGGGACCATTGATTCCTAAGGGGATAGGTGGATCTCAGTGGCCATCCACCTTTTCCACTAAATCAACATTTCAAGCCTATGGTTTTGATAAACCAGGATATTCACCCTTTTGATGGGGAATGGAATGTAATGCCATCTTCATTTTTTAGTTACAAACATCATGTAATGATTTCCAAGTGGTTTTATGTACATGCCTACATCATAGCATTAATGCATTAGATCCCATTAGATCTCCGCAGTTAAGTGCACTCAGGATAGAGTAATACTGGGATGGGTGACCACCTAAGAAGTCCTAGTGTTTTACATGCATGTGGCATTTTATAAACTTAGTCAAATTTATCCCACATGCATCATGGGAATTGTTCTCCTCTCTCTCTCTCATATATAATTCAGGTGAAGGAGGCCCTTTAGGCATGCAATGGAGTGTGATGTAAAGTTTGTTGTGAATGAAGCGTAGCCAACATCTATTTCTCTTTAGAGATAAGCTACCCCATTCTTCCATTTTGTGTTCTATAATGTTTTTCTATCTGATTCATTAATAGAAGTTGAGTTTCACTGTATTTCTATGTTCTTTTCTATATTTTTTCTTTTGTCTCGTTTTGTTCTTAGCATAATCCGGATCAAAAGGAGTCAAGGAAATATCCCGATAAAGAGAAGCCAAGTTCTAGTGYCATTACCCCTTCATAGTCTTTATTTAAAATGGAAGTGAAAGTGGATATCAAGCCATACCAAGGTGAGATCGATGTAGTAAATTTGAATCATTGGTTGCAACAATTAGAGGTCTATTTCAGTGTTCATAATATTGATGAGGAGAAAAAGATTTCATTTTTTCAACTAAAATTAGAGGGCCATGCATTAACTTAGTAGGAAAGCCACACAAAGACACCTAAGATGAAGGGTGATCCACTAGTAAGTAAGTGGGATGATTTCAAAACCTTCATTAAGTCCCAATTCTACCCTATTGGATATATAGAAGACTAATGGATCCATTGCTATTACTTTAGGCAAAGGAAAGGGTAGAGTGTGTAGGAGTACACCACTGAAATAAAAAATATGGCTATCATGTTGGGTATCTCTCCCAATAAACCATATGTACTCCTTAAGTATCTGGGGGGCCTACACAGTTTTTAATCTTAGCTCATATCCCCTTTATGTTATTCTACACATTGAGACCTTTCCAAAGATGCAAATATCACCTCAATCGAAGCTTGTATGCGGAAGATATGCCTCTCGCAAGTTGACCTACCTTATTGACCACCATGGTACAATTGTATGTCATGTTAGCCCCCATTACTCACACATGTGGGACTAGCCATGTGTGGAATTTCAAGAAGATTCTAGAAGGCCCAAAACCTTATCACTAATTGAGGGTTGAGGATGCAAAAATTCTAACCCTAGACAACTATCATGCTATGTTAAATACTAGGTTGCTAGGAAGAGAAGGGGTTCCATTCTTTTGTATTGTATTTTTTCCATAGTTGAGCAGAGAATAGAGGAGTGGTATTCTAAGAGTATAACAAAGGGGGTAGGAGATTATGTCGCAACCATTCAAGCCACAATGTCAAGGAAAACTGCATAATGAGTGTTTGTTTCTTTGTACTTGCTATTCATAATTGTAAAAAAAAAAGAGCAGAGCATAGGCCTCACCTTCTAGCTAAGTTTTTTCCCATATTGGATTTCCAGGATATATCTTGTGTTCATTTTTTTGGATGGTGTGTATATTTGCATGTTCTTTCATTTGTCATATTCAATTATTTTTATAAGTTTAAGAAATAAGCTAGTAATAATTAATATGAAATTTAAGGAAATAAATTACATAATCTAAGATTTCATAATAGTATAAGATCTATTGTGATGAATTTTTCTAAAGGAATATCCACAAAAATTTGTAGATCAATCAATGGATTTAGATGCAATGGTGGATGGTGAATATACTTTGAGGATTTCAGCCACATAGATACTTGATCCAAACCACCATTTAATTCATTTGGGTGATAGTTAAACGATTTAGATTTGACACTTCTAGAACAATTTTGAGCCTTTTCCAACCATTCTCCCACCTTAACGTAAAAATATTTATAAATATAATTATAAGTTATAACCCATAACCCCTTTTTCATGTTTTTCTCCTCATTAATATATATTTTTAAAAATATCATACACCCAATTTTTGGAAAAATGAGTTATGGTATCAGATAATGAATCATTATATTTCCATTTAACACATTTAACCTAAAACCTTATCACATCTAACATCTTAATGTTCTTATCTTTTCATTTTCTTATGTAATTATATATATAATTTTGATTATGAATCATTATATTTCCATTTGACACATTTGAACTAAAACCTTATCACATTTAACATCTTAACGACTCATCTTTTCATTTTCTCATATAATTATATATATATATATAATTTTGATTTCAATTTATTAATTTAAAAGTCCCATTTTTCATGTTGTTCTCCTCAAATTGTAACAAGTTATCATGTTCTCAACTTTGAGTTTGTAAAAAGAAGCTATGATCTATGACAATTGAGCATCACATTTCCACTAAATACATTGGACTTATAATCTCATCCCATCAAATATTTTAACATTTTTAACTTTTCATTTTATTATGTAATCTTATTTAACAAGTTATCATGTGCTCAACATTTAGCTTGTGAAAAAAAGCTATGATCTATGACAACGGAGCATCACATTTCCACTTAATACATGGAATTATAATTTTATCCCATCAAATATTTTAACATTTTTAACTTTTCATTTTATTATGTAATTTATTAAAAAGATTAATTTTAATTTTTGATTAAGATATTTGTTTTTTTAAGAATTATTCAAGTAAGGATGATATAAAAATATTTATTTTTGGCTAAAATCATTAGATAATAATGATAGAGATCATTTTGCATAATAATAATAATATTAAAAATGTTATTACATTTCAATTTAAGGAGAAATTGTGGTGTTATAAAAAATTAAAGGATAAAAGAAAATTAAGTTACTATAAGGAGGTGATCTAGAAAATCAAAAGTATCTCTATGGTTAGTGTAAAGAAGAAAATCAAAATTTTAGCAATAAGAACAAATTGTCCATTCGACAATTCCTAAAACATCATCACAAAGAGGGTTGAAGATGAAAATCACTTTCTCTTGGAATGTACAATGTATACCTAAATTAGATCTTAATTTCAAAAGATTTGTCATATTACCAACCTTCCTAACCTTTTAACTCAACAAAACTATGGTGATCTTGGAACGATTCTCTTAATGTTTTTCAAACACATAAATAAAATTATAAAAATATCCAAGTAATCTCTCAATTTAAAATATGATAAACTAAATTCAATCTCAATAAATGTTAATCATCATCATTATCATCTCCCTTATAAAATCACCTAAATTTATCTGTATTGTAAATTTAAATTATCAACTAGCCCAACCATGAAGTTAAAGTTAGATGAACCCTCAGATAACCCAAATTTAAAAACTATACAGCGAAATAATCGATACTTGAACTTGAACTTTCCAACAACGAAATCAATAGTCAAAATCATTATGATCTAATTTTTATTAGAATGAATATATATAATCTGTATAAGGTGGATATTCCTCATTAATTTTAAATATCAAATTATAAATAATGAAGTCAATAGTCATAAATCAGTCACGCGGTGCATATTACTATGGAAAAATTATAGTAACAAAGACTTAAAGACTTCTATATAACGAAGTCGACAGTCATTAGCCATTGACGTGGCACACTTTTCTGTGGAATAATTGATATAGCCATTGACGTGGCACTAATCGATAGTCCAAAGACTTTTAAACAATAAAGTTAATAGCCATTAATAATACAAAGACTTTTAAATAATAAAGTTAATAGCCATTAATAATACAAAGACTTTTAAATAATAAAGTTAATAGCCATTAATAATACAAAGACTTTTACGTGATGAAGTTAATAGCCATTGACGTGGCACTAATCGATTGACAAAATACTTTTACGTAATGAAGTCGATAGTCACTAACCATTAGTCTAAAGACTTTAAATAAATCAGTAACCACGTACGATTCATCAAAGTGCTACAACACTCCCTCTGATCTTATTGCATCAATCGGTGTTTTCCCCTTCGCATATAGCTTTAGGATTTTCGTTCCCAGTTATACAACAATTTCACCCATATCCACATGCATTCGATTGTTGTTGTTCATTGATAGTTTTCCATCTCCATGGGTTGTCTTGGATTATTATCTCTATCTCCCCTTGCAAATTGACATCCARGTTGTTTCTTAAAATAGGATGGGACTCTGAATAGTTTGTATCTTAGAAAATGAACCTCATATCTCTTCTTATCATCTTGTTAGCTCATACCCCTGGACTTTTGGYTATTCACAGGTTTTATGGTTGGTTATGATTGAATGTCGTGGTATTTTGATTCCCATTACCATATGGATGGTGACCCCGTTGCCAGCGATGATATAATTTCTATTGTTTGTAAGCTGCCTACACAGGGTCTCTAAATTTTCATTACCCGTCATGAGCATTGTCACTAAACGACAMTTGTCACTTGTCGCTTTTTACATATCTTCTTTTCGATTTTTGTTTTTAT
Organism: Picea mariana; assembly: GCA_032191745.1. NCBI lineage: Eukaryota > Viridiplantae > Streptophyta > Pinopsida > Pinales > Pinaceae > Picea > Picea mariana. The sequence continues at coordinate 22,143 of JASDQU010710772.1, forward strand.
CACTGTAAGCATGAAAACTCGCGGTTGGAATTGACATTTTTGTTTTAATTTTTTATTAAAGGAAAACTACTCATGTGGTTTATTATAGAATTGTCATATTTTTGCTATGAACATGTTGTCCTCCTTGTTTATGACCCTTTTGGTTCTAAGCATGCCTTGGTTGCATAAGTGCAAGACCTCCATTCATTAATATTCGATTTTTTATATTGATATTGATGGATTTTTGATTCATGAAACTTTGAATTATTTAATTTTTATTCGATGCACTTACCTTTGTAATTAATTTATGAATGCACGTACAATGGTTTTCAAAGTGCTCTAAGCCTAATATGTACCCAATGCCAAGGTGGCATACGAAGTACAACATGCCATTACTCTTCTGCATGGTCTCGGGCTTCATGAAGTCCCTCACACGCCTAGTGATTAACACCCTGCCCGTCGTTTCAATTATCACAGCAAGTATTGATAAGGTTCGGGGTCATGGCTCTGTGGCGTTCTACCAAGCCCTACCTGTGTATTCTGTGTTAATTACCAGTCCGTTCAACATGGCTCCAGTGGTAAGGGTCGAGCCAAATGGCACCCAAACCCTACTATCATATGATAACACCAGGGAGGATTTAGAAAGGAGCGGTTGGCATTTATTCATCGAAAAATTTAAGGGTTTCAATCTTCGAGTCACCCAAGAGTTTGCTTTGACTTTTGATGGTTGTAGGGCGAAGATAGGTGATGTGCAATTGGAGGTAACTGAAGAGTTCTTAAGCCAAGCCACGGGTTTGCCAGCAGTTGGGCATAAATGGTTCAAGAATGCGAAAGTTGAGGAGGTCCCCTGGACTTTGATGTTCACCTCACGAAAAATAACTAGCTGCAATCGATGTATGCCAGTTTCATCCTTAAAACCTAGGTGGCATGATCTA
>JASDQU010710773.1:12290-40009 GCA_032191745.1 Picea mariana
TAATAATAATAAAATAAGTATAAGTGCACACCAAGAAGTTTGAAAGAAATATTCCAGATTTGGCATTAGTTAGTTAGTTAAGTTATTTGTTGAGCCCTAACGACAACTAACAAATAGTGAAGAGTATAAAAGGGATTTATAAGGTACTTTTTAGAAAGTATAAAAATGATTATAAAAATTGGAGTGAAAATATATATAAGAAGGAAGGAGTATAACTAAAAGAGTTATTTTGGAAAGTGTGAAGGTAATATTCAATTATTTTTCATTAATTACCAAGGAAAAAATGAAGAAGAAGAGATTAAGTGAATATAAAATTACTTTTGGTAAAGTATAAAGAAAATATTCAAAGTTTTTAAACTCTCTATATATAAAAAGAAGAATTATCAAGGATTATTTTCTTAAAAGAATATAAAGGAATATTAGATGAAGATATCTATTAAGTCAAGAAGCTTAAGTCGTATTATTTTATTTTTTTAAGTAAGTGAGTGATATTATATATAAAGGTCCTCCTTGGACCAAAAAAGATACATAGTACAGATAAGATACCAACTGCTGTTACCAGACTGCCCCAACAGAGGGGAAACCAGTCCGGCCAGCATGATAGTCAACCAAAAAGAGTTTTCAAAGTTAAATGACTTGTTCAAGCTGACTGGTCACTAGCTAAGAGTAAAAGAGTCAACATAAACCATAGAGTTCTAAAGAAAAACCTCATAGACTTGCCCTATAGTCTTGCCAGGTGTTGTGGTCCACCTCTAACCACGACTCTTCCTCGATGTAAGTCGCCTGGTCATCCCAACGCTTTATGTCCACTCCTCCTTCAGTGCTGACGGCTGGCTGAGTGTCTTACGCTCCCACCTGTCCCGTGTCCATATCCTGTGCGTGCTCCACATGCTAATTGCTATGTGGCTTCTTGCTGAGACGGCTCAGATTCAAAGTCTCTCTATCATCAGCTGCGCTCGCAGGGTGCTCTCCAGCCGGGTCGGAAGGTGCAGCTCCACGCAAAGAGGTAAGGAGCTGGAGCAGAGAGGCGACATTCTGGTCCACAACGAGCACTCGAAATTGGAGGTCATCTACCCCCTGGCGCAACTCGAAGATCAAGCCGAAGATGATTGCCAGGGTGTCCCTGAGTTGAGCATCAGAGAGAGGGTTCGGGGCTTGGTGTTCAGTGCGCCAATACTTGCTGGGAGGTGGTTCTTCCATAGTCGGCTCGACGGAGGTCAGAGTTGGAACTGGTGGAGCCTTGCACGAAGGCTGGTCCAGGATGTGGCGCAAGGGGGGAGTCGGCACCCAAGGAACAAGAGCCAAACTGTCCATGCTCGATGAGGCCAAGTCGGTAGAACCAGGAACGATGTCCGACCCAGTGAGGGGAGAAGAGCATGAAGCGGGTGACGATGGCGGCGAAACGGATGGACGACGAGGCCTCCATGGAGATCCTCTGTGCGGGCGTCCTCGAAGCCGAGGCATGGGACAAGTCTCGTGCTGGCGAGGGGACACTAGGTAGCGGGGGAATTGATAGGGAGCTCGCGGCCAAAGACAAACACCAGTGAGATCGTAGGTTCCAGATAAATTATCCAAAGACTGCTCCAAGGAGAACCAGGCGAGGCTCGCGCAGGGAACGACAAGGAACCAACAAATCTAGGCCATGGAATAATCGCAACGGAGAGAAAAGATGGAGAGTAAATCGCCTTGTACCATAGTTAATGGCATATTAAAGTCTGCGTAGGGTGGCGTCCAGGGGCACGAGCCCTTTACATGGCATCGTGCCTTACTGGCTAGCCCCCGCCTCCGCATGAAGTCGCGTGGACCACAATACCACCCCATCTGGGGGCTTAAGTCATATTATTATTATTAAAGGGATATTATAATAATTATAAGGTCAATTCAAATTAAAAAATGAATTTTAAGGAAAGAATATTTTTTGGTAAAAATCATCTAAGTAGATGCATCAGATTATTAACATTTAGAGGAAATATTCAAGAAAAAGAAGTTAGCATCCACATTTGCCCAGATAAGAAGAAAAATCACATAAGTATGGATTTGGTGAATCAATTAATAATTCCAAAGACAAATGTAATCGAAACAAAAGACTTTTTTTTGCAATAAATATGACATCAAGGATTTACCATTGACACTCGAAGATTATAAACTTGTATCGAGTTTCGAGGTTACAACTATATATGAAAAAGAGGTTGATATTCTCATTGGCTCAACTTCGTTAGAGACATTAGGTAGCTTAATATTAAACCTTGAGGAATTTTTTTTTAATGTTTTCCTACAAGAAGAAAAAAATAGAATTACACGACGTCTCAGTAAAGTCAGATTCAATATCTACGTCAAAAGATCTTGATCAAATCTCCAAAATACTATTGTCAGACAAACAACAGTCAATACTTAAGATTCAAAAAGAATGTGACAAAATCATCATAGACAAGGATGCAAAAATTTGTCGCCTAAAATTTCATAATCAAAGTTTACTCACTCATATTAAGAAGATAAAGAGTGATAAGAAGATGGTACAAGACAAGTTAGAACAACTTATCAATAATGAATCATTGGTAGATAAAGAGACAATGACTAAACCTATGGAACTGCAAAAGTATTAAAATGGACAAAACATGATGGTGGATAAAGCAATTAATACAGACCCAGACAACCTTACAACTCAAACAGATTCAATTGATGTAAAGAGGTCTTCACATGTCGAAGTAGAAACAAGCCAGGGCTATGAATAAGACTCAATTCCAAGTGTTAATCAAGAATAAGCTACAAATACACAAAGTAAATATCAGGTTGCAAGTAGGCCTTGTAGACATCCTAATCACAAAAATTGATACTTCAACCAATCAATGTATCCACATAAACAAATGACAAATATGTCAAACATTATTACCTCCATTACAAATGATGCTCAAGGTAGAAGTTATCATGGGAATCAAAATACATCAAATTGTCTACACCCCATAAAAGCTCCATTGTGTTGAATATCGATTTAAGATGGGCAGACTCCCTTAAAATTCGACTGTTCTAAGAAATGCTTAGAAGATCCTACCATTTCAAGTCCTCAACGATCATTAATTTAGGAATAAAGAATAAGGAGACAATATTACAATCCAAAGGAAGAGATAAGTCTTTCACAATTATGCTTTGAGGACAAAGCATTTTTAAGGGGAAGGCAATGTTATGAACATAATATATAATAATAAATATAAATACATTATAATAGTTAATGAATAATTAATGAAGAGACACCTTCCCAATGAAAGATCACGTCTCTTCATGGAAGGGCACCCCTGCGTGGGTATATAAGTCTCTCATTCTTATTGTATCTCATCATATCATATTCATATACATTTTTATTCAATATATTTTCTTATCCAGTATGGATTACAATTATTTATCCCATTTATGGTGGATGTACGTGGTAAGAACCAGATTGGTTCTTTACATTGCCACACCATCGAGCTGCAATAGTCCACAAATACTCATATGAACGGTCTTCTCCGTGTCTCAAACCAGATACCATCTAACTTATTGCCACCTGCAACCATCACTATAGCTCCATTTCAGAGCTAACTCCTTATCTCTCTTAGAGCTGTCACTTGTGACCTGCCCGAAACAAGAGAAACACTCTTCCAGTGTTGTAGCCAAATATGTGTCTCAGGATGATCCCCTTCTCTTCAGATCCCAAGCTCCAATACCATGTCAATTTTCACATGCAATTCTATGTGACTAATTTCCATATCTGAAAATTGTTTCCTAGTGACCTAACAGTAAAACCCTAGTTGTTATCACTGAACAATTTTACACTGGAAATTATTGACCAAAAAACATATGCACTAGAAAGACAAAGATCAGAGATGAATCATCAATACATAAGAGACACAAATTTCAGTTTTGGAATCTTGTTAAAATCGGAAATCCTGAGGGAAAAACCAACCCTCCTAGCCAATACAATATCACAAAAATCTTAAGGACAACCTTGTCCTCCAAAGCCACCAAATTTGAGAACTACATTGTTCTCCAATACCATACAAATCAGGAAACCAAACCTCAATAATATTATGGAAATATCTTCTGCCCAAGAATCTATTGTAGACCACCTATATGCCCCAATAACGTCACCTGTCAGCATGTACGGATCTGACCTGCCTAGAAAATCAGATACGTGATCCACCTTACTAGAAACCTGCGTACATACGTTCTTTTATCCACTGCAAACCATGTATACCCTATAGGTGATTCGTTCTTCTGCAACCCATGTATATATGCACTTTGTCCGCCTGTAAACCACATATTGTAAAAAAAAAATTCTCCACACGTGCATGCTTATTTGCTTCTCTCCTCTAGGCCAGATTCGTCACCATGCAGACTTTCCCTTTATTGATATCACCAATCCTCCTCAGCATAAGTGTAGACTCACTTATTCCAACTCCATCATGTCTCCACACATGATCTACAATATGAAATGTCATAATGACCTCTCTCCTTTACATAAAATCCTTAGGGGTCACCACAAAATCCCCTCCACAAGTCAACATCAAATTAGGTTTTCTCTGTGGGTGTGAAGCCCCAACACAAACCCTCAAATCCCACCACCAAACCCATGAAGCCACAACTTCACTCCAAAGGTGGTTTTCACCAAACGAATATTCCACTGTGATGTCAACATTGATTTCCACGTGCCCAACACTTAGGCCACATGAGAATACCTGCTTGAAGCTACAAAAATCAACACATGCCTTATCAGGGTTCTTGACACTCCAAACCTTGAAGTTGATTGGTTACATCAAGCACTGCAAAGTGATTGTATTGATCAAGAGTGGCAACACCCACAATTTTTTTCATAGGAGAGTGGCTAAAGAAGCCCATAGTTATGTTCACCCTATACCTAATTTATAAACTATGATAACTAATAGTGGTATGATGAAACTTGGTGGTTGATGTGAAAATGTGAAACTTCAAATGGCAAGTATTATCTCAAAAATAACATGTTCACTATTGAAATGGGTGGTTGTAATGTAGCCTTTGGGGCATAATGGTTACGCACTTTGGGACCTGTCACCATGGGTTTCAAGGACTTATACATGAGATTTACTAAGGAAGGGAACAAACATACACTTAAGGGGCTCAACTAGTTCCTTTGAAAGTATCACCTCTCATAAAATGGATAAGTTATTGAAGCAAGGTCATGCATGTGTTATTATATAGTTTAATGCCATACAAATAGTGGACACACCTCCACAAGAGATTCACCCTGATTTGCAGTTGGTCCTCTCTAAAGTTTAAACATCAACAAGGATTTGAAATAGCCCAAGGTTTACCATCATCATGCAAGAAGCATGACCATGGTATTCCCTTGATTCCATGTAGTCTATCAGCCAATCCACATCCTTATAGGCACCCTTTTGCACAAAATATTGAAATAGATAAGATCATTCAAGAATTGTTGGATTCATATGTCCTAGTTTCAATACCTACTCATCATCGATGGTCATGGTATTAAAGAAGGAAGGTAATTGGTGCATGTGTCCTAATTTTTTGGCTCTCAATAAGCTAATCATCAAAGAAAAATTCCCCATTCTAGTTATTGATGACCTCTTGTATGAAATTCATGGAGCTAAGTTTTTCACTAAATTGGACCTTCATTTGGGATACCATCAAATATGGATGAAAGAGGCAGACATCCCTAATAAAAATTTTCACACACATAAAGGTCATTATGAGTTTTTGGTGATGCGCTTTGGCCTTTGTAATGTTACCTCCACCTTCCAAAGCCTCATGAACAGATATTTTCCACCCTTCCTACACAATTTTGTGTTGGTATTCTTTGATGCTATATTGATCTATAACAGAACATGTCGATAAAGATTTGCAACTTGTGTGGGACCACTAGTTATTCCCGAAACATTCCAAATGTTCTTTTGGGGCTTTAGAGGTTGAATAATCTGGTCACATTGTTAATTAGGATGGAGTATTAGTGGACCCCAAGAAAGTTGTGGCTATTCAAGATTGGCCTTACCCCAAGACATTGAAGAGATTGCATGGGTTCTTAGGACTTATAGGCTACCACATGGAGTTTGTAAAAAATTATGGAGAAATTGTTGCCCCCTTAACTTCATTTCTCAAAAACATTGGCTTTGTATGGAGCGAGGTATTTGAGAAAGACTTCTCAACTTTAAATGATGTCATGTGCACTTTTTTCTACTGCAGTATTAACAATGATATATTTCACTAAAACTTTTGTCATGGAATGTGATGCCTCAAGCAAAGGTCATTGATTGGTTTTGATGCAAGAATGGCACCTCTTGGCGTTCATTAGCAAGCAATTGTGTGACCACAATTTGGGTAAATCCACACATGAGAAAGAGATGATGGCCATCCTTCATGTAATCGAGACCTAACACTCATATCTCATAGGGAGGCATTTCCAAAACAAGACCAACCATCATAGTTTGAAGTATTTTCTAGACCATATAATATCATCATCATAGTAACATAAGTGATTCACTAAGATGTTGGGGTATGATTATGAGATTATATATAAGAATGGTAAATAAAATGTGGTGGTTGATGCTTTATCCAAGCAAATTGAGGAGGATGGATCATTCTTTTCATTATATTTACCTATTCATGGTTGATTGGAGGAAGCCTATTGAGAATGACTACCTAATAACACTATAGTTAAACTCATCCAAGAGATTTAGGAAGATCCCAACTCTCCTAATGGGTATACAATTACATCACAACAAGATACATTGAGGTATAAAGGGCATATTATTCTAGTAAATAACTATACCTTAAAATAAAGGGTCATAGAGGAATTACATTCATCATGTACAACGAGTCACTCGTCTTTCATAAAACCTATGATAGAGCTAGCATTTCTTCTTTTAGGAAAGTATGAAAAAATACATCCAAGATTTTGTAGCAACTTGTGACACTTGCAAATAAAAGAAGTGAGATAATGAACACATTAGGAGAATTGCAACAAATGTTGATCCCAACACATATAAGGACTAGCCTCTTTATTGATTTTATAGTGGGACTCCCAAGAGTTGGTAACAACCTAGTGAGAATGGTGGTAGTCAATTGTCTTTCCAAATATGCTCATTTTTGTGCCTTATCACACCCGTTTACTCACTCCTCAATTTCCCAAGTCTTCATGGATTATATTTTTAAGTTGAATGGAATGCCTAGTTCCATTGTCTCAGATTGGGATCCCACATTCACTAGTAAATTCTGGCTAGAGTTGTTTGAACTTTAGGGTACCTAGTTGAGCATGAGCATTATGTATCATACCCAAATCGATGGTCAAACCAAAGTGGTCAACAAGTTCTTAGAAACCTATTGTGATGCTTCACTTTTGAAAAACCACACCATTGGTGTAATATCCCAAATCTGCGGATTTGGATATTAACTCTCTATTGACCCTGTCTGTCGCAGATATGATACTCTTTGGGTGGTTGAATGGGTTATTTAGGTTTCTGAATGTGTTTGATAACTTGAATTTAACATGCATGGTGATTCTGAATGTGATTTCAGGTGGAATAACTTGTTTAATATATATTGAATAGTCAAGCAATTACAATAATGACATGCATGTACAAAACTTCACACACAGACTGCTATAAATTCTAACCTTGTACAATGTCTAACGTAAATAGATATTCAGAAAAGAACAAAAAAGATACAATGGCAAATACAAACATTACACAGAGATTTTCCCCCTGGAAACCCAAATTGGGAAAACCAGCATATATTATATTCATTCATTATGTTACATTGTTTACAATACAATATACATATAGGAGCCAGCGGCATCCAAAACCCTAACCCAATGACCTGGATTAGTCCAAAACCCTAATTCATTAACCAGAAATAGAAAACCATCGACAAAAACCATGTGCCGAAAAAAACACCTAAATACATGATACGTTTCCCGAGGTAGGTGTCATGTTTCCTGAGGCAGAATATTTTTTTCCGAGGGCACTGCCCCCGGACCCCCACGCAGGGGGATCCGCCCCCCTGCACCCCCCTGCACGCTCGACGCATATGCTCAAACACTACTACTTATGCAAAGAATATAACACATACCCAACAATTGCATGCATGTAAAAATAACCAAACCAATCTTCAGTTAGACCTTCAAATGACTAGATCTATACTGGAATACTAGTAAAAGCATGGAACAATACCTAGAACTAACGTGGGTCACTAGATCATTGGCATGCAAGCCCGATCTGTAACATGCGTGGGTTTATTGTTGCATGTAGCGCTAGATCTGCTGACGAAAGATGAATCCGATGCATGCACGAGCAAGAATCCTCTAAATCTGATGATATCTATCCCAATGAAGTCACCTTCTTCCCTAGAATATTCTCCTTGGATGGATTTGTTGCTGATAGGCTCCTAAATCTCTCTGCCACTTCCAGAAGTAATATATTCAACTACTGGGAATGCCCTCACATTAGCTAACACTGAAAGAGTTTCCCAAGTAGATTTCACTGTCATAATTTGATGGAACCTGTCTCGAATGGAGCTCCATGCCTCCCTCTCCAATGGGTCGAAAGGAATTTGGCTCACTAGCCCTCTGGATGAGTAGATATGAGAATATGTGATCTCCCCTCTGTCTGTCAAACATATTGTAACTCCACTATCTGAATGTGATTCCCTGATGGATAGAACGCTCGAAACAATGTGTTGGATGGCTCAAATGAAGCACCTTACCCTTATCTCAAATGGGTTCTGAGGGTTTAGGTTCGATGGGCCTCCTCGGGAAGAGCGACCCACTATACCTCTTATGTCTCCTATAGAACTCACGTTGGAATCTGACTGTTGGAGCTGGATCTATGATATCCACACTCAATCTGACCGTATATGTGTAATGAAAGCAATGGAAAACTTGTTTGGTCTCCCAGACTGGCTAGGGTGTGTCTCTCAACACTGAATCCAATCCATCGATGTTTTCCTCTTGGAATCCACAAGTATCCTCAAATTCTCCTGAATATGGGTTTCTCCTCAGAGCTCTGGTTTCAATTCTCAAATCATCAATAATGATCCATTAGGTCGCTTTTCCTCTCCTTATATCCACCGAAACCCTATTTCTTCGTTGACTTTTCACTTAAGCGCTTTTCCTAAGTTTTCTGATTTAATATTCACTTAAGTGCTTAATTACCTTTTTCCACTTAGTCACTTAATGTCACTTTCAAATTATAGCATTTCCCTAGTGAAATGACATCAAATAAACATTTTCCCTTGTTTATTCTTGGCTATAGTCTAAAGGGGATGTTTAGACTACTAGCCCTCCACGCTAGAGTCCTCACTCGAAAAAGGACATTACAAATGGGCGCAATGTCTTCCCCTTACATAATGGTGGTACAATACCACTTATCACAGAGATATAAAAATGACTCCCTATGAAGCAGTCTATGGCTCAAAACCCTTGTCAGTGACTCCCTATTTACTAGGCATGACCAAGGTTCATGTAGTGAATAATTCACTTCACACCAAAGAAGCCATTCTTCACACACTTAGGGATAATTTGGTCATGGCTCAAAATAGAATGAAACAACAAGCTAACCAACATCTCTCTGAATTTTCTTTTGCAAAAGGGGATCAAGTGTTTCTTCGCCTTCAACCCTGTAAAGACACATCACTCAAAGATAAAATTCCCTTGCAATTAGCACCAAAGTTCTATGGACCCTATCATATCATCCAATGCATTGAACAAGTGTCCTATAAGATGGATTTTCTATCCCACTCCAAGATTCATCCAGTATTTCATGTGTCTTACATGAAGAAGGCAATAGGATAGAATTGCAAGGTGCAAACTAGTGTACCTGAACATGATGGAGAAGGCTCCATTTGGCTCAAGAAGAAAGTATTATTGGATACATGAGAGTGTCTATTACACTAGTGCATGGTTTGATAAGTACTAACCCAATGGAAATATCTGTAGACAAAAGATGCAACATGGGAACTAGCAACGATTCAACAATAATTTCCTCACCTCTAGCCTTGAAACACTACTTTTAAAGTGGAGGGGGACATGTTAGGGTCCTACCCTAACATGATACCTAGGAGTTATCTAATCGTTGAATCCCAACCTCCTCTTTGAATAAGGCCCATTGGATAATGGTGGATAGTTATTTATTGTAAACGGGTCCACCTTGTAAGGCCCACTAGGTAGTTGGTACTCATTAATGATCAGACCACAAGTAGTAAGAGTTTTTCTATTGAGAATATATTTAAAGTGATAGGAGTCTATGGAATTTTTTGTCAATTATTATTGTATTTGGAGCTTCACTGAGTGAAAGGTTGCCCCACGTTAAGAGGCAAGTGAACATTGCTTTATTTCTTTTGATTATCATAATACAATGGTATATTTCACATATTTCATCTAATTTGTCTCTTGTATCTACTTTTATACAATTATATTCTTTGTATACCTAGTTTGTATTTCAATTCTAGGGGTTAAGGAACACTACAAAGCATAATCACACATAACATCCAAGATACAATGATTTTCATACCAGAAAATAAACATAAATTTTGTGTATTCATAAATAACAATAAGACACTTATCTTTTAACTACTGAGAGTCTGAGAAATTGGATGTGTAAGAGCGATTTTCTACCCAACTATGGGTATTTAGTGTATATACCACCCGCAATATGGGCTATCAGGTCACTTGGGCAATGGAAACAAGCTACATGCCTCTCTCTCTCTCTCTCCAACCTATTTGTTCTCATGCTCAATTAATCAACTCCTATAGAGTATTATAGGAATTTCATCTAGCCACGAATAGCCAAGGAACTTTCTTCAATTACCACATACAACACAAGGAATTTCTTCTCCTTCGATGTTCAATAGTATTTCATAGATGTTCTTCCCTCCTGTGCACTTTAGCATGGGCAAAAAGAGCCTAATCTACTATATGCTTTCTGAGAATTGCCTACAAGATCAATTCTTGCCTCTTAAGCATCCAAAGAGTAGCAAATTCATAGTGGGTGAAGGTTTCCTAACTTTCCCAGCCTCTATGCTCACCTACAAACATCACCCTTTCATCAAATGTCTGCAATTTTCTCTTAATTATGATGATTCTAATCAATTTATAAACTTTTCCATGGATACTAATGGAAAACAGACAAAACTAACCTCTATCATGAACGTGTGAATCCTCGAATGGATGGAAAATGAGAGGATTGGGGAAATGATGGTGGGCATTACTTGTGACAGGAGGAATGTATGACTCTTGCACTCATGAAGGTTGCACTCAACCCATGCTTCCATAATTACATAAGAATACTTCCCCTCTAACCTCTTACATGCATTCATTGCTTGGTTTTAATAAGTCAAATAAGGTAGATAGCTTCAATGAATTCACATGGTGGAAAATAGACGAGTTCTAAGGTTGACACTTGCTAATGGAGAATTTACTTTCCCATAGGCCCCCTTTTCTCTTCCCCTCTTGTGATTTTTGCAATGATATTGAATGATTATATATTATATTCCAACACAATTATTTGTTAATTTTCAAATGATGTAGAAATGAGGTCTCGATCAATTTTTTCGTTGCACTAGGGTTCATCGCTGAAACATGTCTACATCTCTTCCATAGCCGCAGCCATGGAGGCCGAGGGAGGGAGGACCTCATCCCCCTCATACAGTACAGTCACGGTAAAGGAGCACGACTCCAATCACTTCAAACGCCCAACCTTCTAACTACTAGAAGGCATGTAGAAATTAATCTGGGAGGATAAAATGCCGAAGGAAAAACTTGTGGAAATCGACCTGGAAACTAGTCAACCAAGAACTAAATGCACCCGGGAACCCGAAAATGCATTCTATAAGCACCGATAGCTCCCAAATATACCATCAGCTCGCCAAGAATGGAGGATCAGAAGCAATATATGAGAGATTTTTCTCTGATAGGTAAATTCTTGGGGCTATGGCCTTCCAAAAAAGACTTGGTCAAATGGATTCAACACTGGTGGAAACCCAAGGGTCATTATGACTCCAACTAGAATCAAAAGGCTTCTTTACGATCATATTACATAATCTGAAGGACAGAAATCGAATCTTCGAAGGGGGACCGTACTTCTACAACTCAGCAGACCTTTTTCTCTGATTTTGGATGGAGAGCTTCATCTCGGAAAAGGAAGACTTCACCCACACTTCGGTTTGGTTGCGGTTATACTTGCTCCCTCGGGAATTTTGGCTGGAGGAGATCCTCGCTGGGATTGGAAACACCATTGGTAGCCACGTTAAAGCCTCAGAGGCAACCAAGCAATGAAGGTACACTGCTTATGCCTACATCTATGTCTATTTAAATATCTCGAAACCCCTCCCTGGAGCCATTATCCTAGATTACCAAGATAAAGAATGCTCCCAAACCCTAGACTATGAGCACCTCCCCTTCCACTGTCGCAAGTCTCATGAGCATGGACATATTTTCCGCGAATGCCCTCTAAATAACCCCTCCAAGCCAGCTCAGGAAGATTATGACAAATCCAAGGATGGCTTCACCCAAGTCACGGGTCGCCGAAAGCACCAGGAAAAGAGGGAACCCCCCCAGGCCCCTCCTGGACCCCTCACCAAGAACTCCTTTGATTCCCTTCAAACCCCATTGGATACCCCCTCTTCCTCTACCAACCCTCTGACAATGCCTACAACCGGCCGGTCAAACCCTCGCTAATCCTGATCCCCCTGTCCAATCTCCCTCACAACCATTAGTCACGGTGGCCTCTCTTCCAACCACTCTCGGGCCGAAAATGGGTGACCCAGAAACAGACTTGGAGGATCAAGAGATTGCATGTATAGATATGGCGCATCTGGAACAAGCCTATCCGAGCACCGACCTTCATCGGCGTCGGCCGATGAAAACATTTCTTTCCCACGAATAAGTCTCGAGAAGGATGTTGTCAAAAGTCGATCCATTCGGTTTCGGCAGAAATATGTAATAGTAAGCACCGTGCCAAAGTAAGGAGCAACATTGCCCCGATATATTTTAGGCATCGAAGACATTATAATGTGTTAACCCATGAAGAAAAAATTTACCTTTTCCCAATACCACTCGATGTCGGCACCCGTAGTATCTAGTTTTAGTATTTTCGACGCGAGCGAGGTCCCAAGTAAGATCCTTATTTATCAATGAATTACTTTTATAGCTAAATGTTTCTAATGATTTGGGGTCAATAACACCATGTAAGCATCAATTGATACCATAAATTTTACAAAAGGGAAACATATCAACAAACCCATAGTGACACAATAACGATTACAAGATCTAATAATTTGTGCAATCTAATGATTTATGATGAGAAAACACAGTTAATTTTCCCCTTTCCATCCATAAGAAAGCATAATACATTCAAAATACTCTTGACACTTAGTATTAAAGGGGTCCCGCCAAGTCCGCATCACATACAACTAAGCCATGTCAACACCATGACCAACCGGACCGGTGGCAGTAAAAGGGTGAATTTCTTTACAACAAAGGAGCAAAACAAAGCGTGCCAATAAGACACTCGCACCCCGCAACATGGTGATTAAAGACTCGACGCACCACAATTGTTCGACGGATGCAATCCAGAACATGTAAACGCCGCCGAACAAAGTTACAGGTAACATCCGATACGATCCTTCCGGCCTTGCCCCAGACCTTCATTATTCGACTAATGATGTTTTACACACTTGATAATACGGATTCTGGAAGCATCTAATGGATTTCCTTTTATGGTGTCTGACCCTTTGGGAGTATACACGCGCACACTCACCTTCGACGTCTCTTTTGGGCACCAAAGGTCGAATAATTAATATGATGATTTAAAATGTTCGTGATGATGTACTTGATTTGCCACCCCATGATATGCTGACATAATTCCTTTTAACCAAAGGAGCGATGGCTTCGGCCAGGTCATCACAAGTCATTCGAAGGAGCGACTAAGATCAAGTAAGTATTAAATGATTGAAACTAGCTGGCTACACAGTTACGTATTAGTCTTTTCAATTTATTTATGTCTTATCACAAATTACTTTGAAATCATTAAACTTTTGTTGTCTTAATTGCACGAAAGAAACCTCCACAATTACCGAACAAAGTTCATTCTATGGCTTCGTCGAAGGATTCAAAAAGAACACCGAAGTTGAATCATCGGTGCAATAAAGGTTTCTGGGCTCTCCAAGTGCGGCGTCCCCGATTAGTTATTGACCCAAGTAACGTGTTCAAGACACCCATCGAATGAGACTTGATGTGGGCTGAAGAATGTGCAAAGATAGCCGATGTGAAGCTAGGAGGAGTACAATTGTTCGTGAAATACCCGATCAAAGCTCGGACTATGTTGTAACTANCTACTAAACGCCAGTTTGGTAAAGTTGCAAACACATGCAGTGGATATTAGAGGAGTATGTGCTACCCCTATGGCTCAAACCTGTCAAGATCTGTTTATCAACTGGTTTGAATATGAAAAAAGTCATCCTTTTCAAGAGACATCTCAGGTGGACTGTTGAAAGAAACTGTTGAATGATCACGCCACGTGGAAAATTTCGTTTGGCCTGAATTGTATTTAGCCGTTAATTACAGTTGAATTTTATGCTATAAATAAAGGCATCAAGCGATTAATCAATGGTCGATGGTTGTTGTAAGAACTATTTATTTTTTGGTTTGTTGATAATTATTTTGAGACTGCTATGAATTGAGAAGTCCTTCTGGACCAAAGACAAGCTATTTTCATCAGATGTATGTGATTGGAGTTGGAGAAGAATTACTTCCTATCCTGTTCCAAGAATGATGCAGTAAATGAGTAAGAGCAATCGATTATGTTGTCAAGTTATTTGGTGCAATGTTTTGATGTTCGTTGCTTTAATGATGAAGATAAATGGTTGTGTTTTTATGTGATGAATGTTATGGTAGATGAATTATTTTTCTTGCCATGATCTTGGTTACATATGTGTTTTTCATTTTTGTTAGTTAGATTCTCAAGCAATAATTGGATGCTCATTTGGTTAATGTATTATTACTAGGCCCTTTGGTATAGAATTATTGTCTGCATGTTTGAGCAGCAGGTTATCCCAAGCTCATCCTCTTCCTAGTAGTTGAAACTCAATCATGTTACTTGTCAAGTTGGCATATGCCGGCTTGCATCTCTCAAACTAGTCCCACTCAAGAGAAAAATACAGAAAAGAACGGTCCTACCTGAAGGGAGAACCTTCACAAGAAAACACAAAGCCCATCAATAAATTGGTTGGATCGAAAGACCTGGAGAACCATTCCATCTCAAATGCTGTAGAGTCTAATTGGGCCTCAGTGGCAGGTTTGGTTCCTACTGTTGAATCAAGCGATTTAAGACCCATCAATAGAATTGGCGCTAGAAGGAGGGCCTGAGAATGAATGGCTGAATATATAAGTTATATAATATATCGAATAGCCTATAGATTTGTAACGGTCCACATGCATGGCTAGTCATCCAACAGACAACCCATGCTTACTGAGTACTCCTGAAATGGGTAACTCACCCAAGTCCGAGGAAGAACCTTTTCACCCTAAAATACCTTACGCCCTTCCTCACGAGGAATTGAATCAATTCAGGATAATTACCAGAGCCTACACCCGACAAATCGACGCGTTGTCCTTGACTCCGATCCTCCCTCGGAGAAAACAACAGAGTTGACCGGTGGTCAGCACTCCCGACAAAGTTTTCGTACACTCCGTCGAAGACTTAATAGATTTCGCGATCATTGAAATCCAAGAACTTCTTGATCTAATATCCCAGACACCTGTCGGTGACATCCCTGAGCTTGATGAATTTTCAGAAGAAGAAGAGATTGACTCTGACTCCGAAGAGATGGAAGGGAACAACGGTCCTGAGGAGGAAAGAGAAGTTCCACTTCAAGACAACCAGCCTTGGTTGGACAGAGACACCGTGGTCATCCCTGGATGGGTACACAATCTTCCCTGGCACCCGAAAAAGTTGCTTCCCAAGTACGACCCCGAAACTTCAGGCTTTCCTGAAGATCATATCAATAAATTCATACTTGCAATCAGACTTATGAACATTCAACATGAAGATGTAGTATGTAGAATTTTTCCCTACACGTTTGAAAACTTTGCTTCCATGTGGTATTTTAATTTTCCGGTAGGATCTATAACTAGCTAGACTAAATTCCAAAAGGATTTTCTAGACAATTTTGCGGAAGAAATTACTACAGGAGCCCTGATGGCTGAGTTGTTCGTAGCCACCATGACCCCAAAAGAAAGGGTCAAAGATTTCAATCAAATATTCACGACCATATTAGACAAGTTCCAGTGCACGGCGAAACCCACTCGAGAATTGCAGATTGAGGTTTATGCCAACGCGCTTCCGACTTCTATTTCCATGTTCGTTAAAAGAGTCACCAAGCAAACCCTCATGGATAATTTTGAAGATATCGGGGAAACTGACTGAACAAACTCCCGATAAAGGTAATGGAGATATAGAATATCCGCAGCGCATGGTCAAGAAACTATCAAATGAGATTATAGACANAAACCCTATAAGCCTTTCTTTAAAAGAAACCAACCTTTCAAAGAAATTGAACCTCCCCCAACCAACCTAAACATTGACCTAGGGAATGTTGTTTCTGATTCTTTCTGCACCTATCACCAGGAGAACCACTCTGAAAGAGAATGCCCTCAATGGATCCATGCCATGAATTTAATGGCCAATCATTTTCTGGATGAGGTCTCGCTGATTGAAAAATCAATAATTTAGGCCATGCATATTGTAGATCAGGAAGAACTTGACCCACCACGAGACACAACCATGTTGATATGGGATCCCGACGTGATCACATCTTCGGGCGATTTGTTTGAGTCTCGAGAACAACCCACAGAAGTTTCGGTAGTACAGATGCATAGTAAAGGTTAACCTGGCTCAAAAAATACTGATGTCGCCCGGGCCCCGCAAAGTAAGTTAACTCTAGATCGCCCAAAAATACCTTTCTCTCCCGGCGAAAAGCCTATAAGCATCCATACCAAGGAACTTCCCAAGCTGGATTACAACGTAGTCGAATATTTGAAAAAGATGAAGGCTAATATATCAGTTATGGACATATGTAGGATTCCTCAGTAGAAGGACTTTATGTTGCAAGCTCTAAGCTCGGTAGAAGACCCAAGTACAGGCAACAGCTAGAAGAAGGATCTATGCTCGACAGATTTGTCAAGCAAGCCAACCATAAATACCTACTCAGAAGGTAGGAAGGAGAAGCCTTTTGTACCACCTTTCCTTTTAACGTTCGAAGTTTTTAACATGAATCTTCACAATTGCTTGGTAGATTCTGGGGTGTCCTCTAATGTAATGCCCTTGGCGGTTTGTAATAAACTGGGTGTTGTCCCTCTCAAAAGTGATAAGCATGTCATACAACTGGACAGAACCCATGTCAAATTTATGGGAGAACTCAAAGATGTAATGATCAGGATAGCGACGCATCCTAATTTCGTGCAAATAATTGACATCATTGTAGTAGATATCCCAGAGGCATATGGACTACTACTAAGTCGTGACTGGTCCAAGAAGCTGAATGGATATTTTAGTATGGACTGGGCACAACTTTGGTTACCACTAAAGGGATAGAATATCATGATTAGAATCGATAGAGAAAGATATCTGAAGCATACGATCACCGACCTAGAAACCCCAAATGAACCCGCGTCTATCGATTTCCCGGTATTGGACAATTAATCATGTGATTCCCACTTCAGGGACTTTTCTCTTGTAATGTATGTTGTCCCTCTTACCCAAAACTCTGAAATAATCTTTCAAGAGGAACCGCCGACGTCGATAGAGAACGCTCTCTTTTGCCAAAATCCTGCGATTGAGCTTACGGGACGAGAGATCGGTAAGAAAGAAATCAGTATAGAACAAAGAAAGGGGGATTACCTTCCATAGATTTGGACCCTTTGCTT
The DNA here is from genome assembly GCA_032191745.1 of Picea mariana. Lineage (NCBI taxonomy): Eukaryota > Viridiplantae > Streptophyta > Pinopsida > Pinales > Pinaceae > Picea > Picea mariana. Next base: position 30,235 of record JASDQU010710773.1, read on the forward strand.
TGATGGATCTAAATCAAAAGAAGGGTCAGGAGCAGGGTGTATCCTTATCAATCCTAAAGGATGTCGCTATTTCCTATCCTGCAGGTTAGAATTCGAATGTACCAACAACACTGCTGAGTATGAAGCTCTAGTGCAAGGATTAAAGAAATCTATAGATCTGGCTGTCAATGAATTGAAGGTTTTCGGGGATTCTGAGATCATTGTTAGACAAGTGAGGAATACTATTCATTGTAATTCGCCTCATCTTAAGAACTACCAGCAGGAGGTGCATGGGCTAATAGAGCGCTTTGACGCTTTCAATATTACCGCAATCCCGAGGGCAAAGAACGTTCTCGTCGACTCCTTGGCCACAACCGCTTCTTGACTGTCGCCTTTATAAGATTATCAAGCCTCTCGATTCACTATAGAGCTACTCTACAAACCATCGGTGCCGAACAATATTTCTAATTGGAAAGTCTTTGAAGGTGACGAGCAAATCATAAACTTCTTGACCAACCAAGACAATTTCAAATACCTAGACATAGATGATGAAGAGTTCTGAGAGTAAACAACTAAAACTAATCCCCAAACAGGGCAAGATGTTGGAAAGTTGAAGGCTCACACAATCCCAAAGGGGATAGCTAATCTAGAGAGTCTGTTTGATCTAAAGGATTGTTTTAAAGGACCCAAAAACACGAAGACTGGTAGCTCTTGCCCCCTCCATGAAACTGTGAATCTTGGGATTCCAGAGAACCAAAAGAATGTTAATCTCGGCAAAACTATGTCTAAGGAAGAGAGTAAATCCTACCTCAAATTATTCAGGCAATAGCAGGATGTTTTTGCGTGGTCCTATAAGGATTTGAAAACGTACGACACCCGTATTATTCAACACACCCTCTCGTTGAAACTCGAAATGAAACCTTTCCAGCAAAAGCTCCGAAAATATCACCCATCCCTGGAACCCCTCATGTATAAGGAATTGAGGAAGCGTCTATATGCGAAGAAAATTTTCCAGGTTAGGCATTCTGCCTGGGTGGAAAATCTTGTCCCGGTACGGAAAAAATGGAGAGAAATCTGACTTTGCGTAGATTTTCAGAACCTCAACAGAGTTTCAGAAAAGGACAATTACCCAGTCCCACCGATGGAGAAACTCTTGCAAAAAGTTTCGGGCTCAGAGATCTTCTCTCTATTAGATGGTTTCTCAGGCTACAACCAAGTGTTGGTTTCAGAGGAAGACCGTCTGAAAACCACTTTTTGAACCAAATGGGGAACCTTCGCTTATAAATGTATGCCCTTTGGGCTAATCAACGCAGGAGAAACCTTCCAAAGGGCCATGGACGTGGCCTTTCAGGGACTTATCAATAGGTGCATGGTAGTATATTTAGATGACGTAATATTGTATTCGAAGAATAGGGAAGAACACATCCAACACTTAACTCAAATTTTTGAAAGGTGCTAAAAATACGGTATATCGCTAAATCCTAAGAAAACCATCTTCGGTGTCGAGGAAGGTAAGATGTTAGGTCATATTATATATCAACCAGGTATCCACATAGATCTAGAAAGAATTAAGGCCATATCTCAACTCCCGCTACCCCATAACAAGAAATCCATGCAATCCTTTTTCGGGAAAATCAACTTTGTGAGGAAATTCACCCCCGATTTCGCCGAAATTATCCAACCCTTACAAAAGATGAATCGCAAGGATGCCAATTTCAAGTGGGATGATGATCAAAAAGACGCTTTCAAAAATATCAAAGCTGCCATATCGCAGGCTTCGGTGTTGCGAAGTCCCGATTTTAATAGAGACTTTTCCCTTTATACTTTTGCCTCCGACCAATCGCTAGCGGCGGTTTTGACCCAGAAATATGATGACAACAATGAAGCCCCGATGTACTTTATGATTACTAATCTTCAAGGAGCTGAGCTCAATTACCCTATCATAGATAAACAGGCCTACGCGGTCTATAAGGTAGTAAATCATTTCAGGTCTTATATTCTCAAGAATCACACTAAGGTGATTGTGTCGCATCCTACAGTCTGATCCCTATTTACCCAACAAGAAATGGGGGAATTAAGGGGGAACTGGATGGAAATAGTCCAGGAATTTGATCTAGATAGAAAACCTGCTAAGCTAGTAAAAGGACAAGGTCTGTGTAAGCTCGCAGCCGAAACCCAGGATCAAGCAAACGAAGATTCCAGGTGGGAAAATGAAATGGCACTATGGTACAACGAAGTAGCATACATCTCCCCAAGACGAGACTCCTGGTACAAGGATTTGACTTATCTTTTTCATCACGGGGCTTGTCCCGAAAACCTCAACCCTAAGGAAAGGAGAGCCCTAGGATTGAAATCTGCACAGTACCGTCTGATAAATTCGGTCCTCTTCCGGATCAACTATGATGGGGTATTATTGAGATGTCTCGAATGAGAATACATTGAAAAGGTGTTGACCGAACTCCATGACGGTCCCACCGGAGGACACTTTGCAGAGAACACTACCACCCATAAGATTATGAGAGCTGGCTATTACTAGCCCACCTTGTTTAAAGATGCTCATACTCATCTTAGGAACTGTAAGACTTGTAAATTAAGTGCCAGAAAGGAGAAAAGGGCAGCAATCCCACTTCAGCCCGTGACTGTCTCCAGGCCTTTTGAGCAGTGAGGGTTGGATATCATAGGAGAAATTACTCCTAGCTCTTCCAAACTCCACAAATACATTCTTACTACTACCGACTATTTCACCAAATGGGTAGAGGCGATTTCTCCAACTCATGTAAACAAGAAGATAGTAATCCAATTTATAGAACAATAGCTGATCACAAGGTTTGGCGTCCCCTCTGTTCTGGTCTTTGATAATGAAACCTACCTTTCCTCTACCCTATTGACTGAGTTTTCTCTGGATAAAGGAATTATAATCAAGTACTCTGCAAATTACTACCCATAGGGAAACAGTGTGGCCGAATCGACTAATAAAAACCTGGTAAGGATACTAAAAAGGACGGTTACAGATAACCAGAGAAATTGGCATAATCAAATTAATAATGCCCTATGGTCCAATAGGGTCACACCCAAAGAATCCATAGGAAATTCCCCATACTTCTTAGTATACAGGAAGAAGCTATCCTCCTAAATGAGCTCTATCTTCCATCTCTTCAATTGGCCCAAGACTCCCATGAAGAACCCTCGTCAGCCATGCAACGGAGAATCGACACTCTGCTCATGTTGGAAGAAGAGAGAGAAAAGGCTAAGTCAAAATTCCTAACTCACCAACATATAGTGAAATGATGGTTTGATAAGCATAAGGCTAAAGAAAAGATCTTCGAGGTAGGAGACTTAGTGCTTAAGTGGGACAAAGCAAATGAACCTAAGGGAAAACACTCTAAGTTTCAAAGCCTATGGCTTGGACCCTTCCAAGTAGCCGAGAGAATCGGGGTAGGTACCTATTGATTACAAAACCTGAGGGGGGAACTTGACGTCCTCCCAGTAAATGTCCAATCCCTAAAACGACACTTTCATTGAATAATATTAATAAGAAAAAGAAAATAAATATATTGTAATATATGTAGATATGAATAAATTGTATGCGGGAAGCAAAGAGGAATCAGAGATTTTGCATTCGCCCAGTGAATCGCCATTTTTTGAGCACTCAACACACCTTAAAAAATCTATGAACATTTTCTTTTTTGGGTACCACTCAATCTTCTTCATCGATTGTCTGCACGAATTGACAACCTGGATTTTTCCCTGACTCACTTAAGAAATTCGGCATCGACAAAATATAAATATGGTGAAAATTGTTCGGGAAGTCAAAATAGTTGAGTGTCGACCTTCATCGATGTCGGCCGATGAAAACGTTTCTTTCCCACGAATAAGTCTCGAGAAGGATGTTGTCGAAGGTTGATCCATTCGGTTTTGGAAGAAAGATGTAATAGTAAGCACCACGCCAAAGTAAGGAGCAACATCACCGACCTCCGACCCCCGATATATTTTAGGCGTTGAAGACATTATAATGTGTTAACCCGCGAAGAAAAACTTTACCTTTTCCCAATACCACCCGATGTCGACACCCGTAGTATCTAGTTTTAGTATTTTCGACGCAAGCGAGGTCCCAAGTAAGATCCTTATTTATCAATGAATGCCTTTTATAGATAAATGTTTCTAATGATCCGGGGTCAATAATGCCACATAAGCATCAATTGATACCATAAATTTTACAAAAGGGAAACATATCAACAAACCCACAGTGCCACAATAACGATTACACGATCTAATAATTTGTGCAATCTAATGATTTATGATGAGAAAACACAATTAATTTTCCCCTTTGCATCCACAAGAAAGCATAATACATTCAAAATACTCCCGATACTTAGTATTAAATGGGTCCCGCCAAGTCCACATCACATACAGCTAAGCCATGTCAACACCACGACCAACCGACCCGGTGGCAGTAAAAGGGAGAATTTCTTTACAATAGAGGAGTGAAACAGAGCATGCCAATAAGACACTCGCACCCCGCAACATGGTGATTAAAGACTCGATGCACCACAACTGTTCGACGGATGCAATCCAGAGCATGTAAATGCTGCCGAACGGAGTTACAGGTAACGTCCGGTACGATCCTCCCGGCCTTGCCCCAGACCTCCGTTATTTGACTAATGATGTTTTACACGCTTGATAATACGGATTCTGGAAGCATTTAACACATTTCCTTTTATGGTGTCCGACCATTTGGGAGTATACACGCGCGCGCTCGCCTTCAACGTCTCTTTTGGGCACCAAAGGTCGAATAATTAATATGACGATTTAAAATGTTTGTGATGTTGTACTTGATTTGCCACCCCATGATACACTGACATAATTCCTTTTAACCAAAGGAGCGACGACTTCGGCTAGGTCATCACAAGTCATTCGAAGGAGCGACTAAGATCAAGTAAGTATTAAATGACTGAAACTAGCAGGCTACACAGGTACGTATTAGTCTTTTCAATTTATTTATGTCTTATCACAAATTACTTTGAAATCGTTCAACTTTCATCGTCTTAATTGTAGGAAAGTAACCTCCCCGATCACCGAAAAAGTTCATCCTATGGCTTCGCAGAAGGATTCGAAAAGAACACTGAAGTTGAATCATTGGCGCAATGAAGGTTTCTGGGCTCTCTGAGTGCGGTGTCCCCGATTAGTTATCGACCCAAGTAACGTGTTCAAGACACCCATCGAACGAGACTTGTTGTGGGCTGAAGAATGTGTGAAGATAGTCGATGTGAAGCTAGGACGAGTACAACTATTCGCGAAATACCCGATCAAAGCTTGGACTATGTTGTAACTAATAAACACCATTTTGGTAAAGTTATGAACACATGCAGTGGATATCAGAGGAGTATGTGCTGCCCCTATGGCTCAAACCTGTGAAGATTTGTTTATCAACTGGTTTGAATATGAAAGAAGTCATCCTTTTCAAGAGACATCTCGGGTGGACTATTGAAAGAAACTGTTGAATGATCACACCATGTGGCAATTTTTGTTTGGCTTGAATTGTATTTAGCCGTTAATTACAGTTTAATTTTATGCTATAAATAAAGGCATCGAGCGATTAATCAATGGTCGGTGGTTGTTGTAAGAGATATTTATTTTTTGGTTTGTTGATAATTATTTTGAGACTGATATGAATTGAGAAGTCCTTCTGGACCAAAGACAAGATATTTTCATCAGATGCATGTGATTGGAGTTGGAGAAGAATTACTTCCTATCATGTTCCAAGAATGATGCAGTAAATGAGTAAGAGCAATCTATTATGTTATCAAGTTATCTGGTGCAATGTTTTGATGCTCTTTGCTTTAATGATGAAGATAAATCATTGTGTCGTTATGTGATGAATGTTATGGTAGATGAATTATTTTTCTTGCCACGATCTTGGTTACATATGTGTTTTTCCTTTCTGTTAGTTAGATTCTCAGGTAGTAATTGGATTCTCATTTGGTTAATGTATTATTACTAGGCCCTTTGGTATAGAATTACTGTCTGCATGTTTGACCAACGGGTTATCCCAAGCTCAGCCCCTTCCCAGTAGTTGAAACTCAATCCTATTACTTGTCAAGTTGGCTTATGCCAGCTTGCATCTCTCAAACTAGTCCCACTGAAGAGAAAAATATAGAAAAGAATGGTCCTACCTGAAGGGAGAACCTTCACAAGAAAACACAAATCCCATTGATAAATTGGTTGGATCGCAAGATCTGGAGAACCATTCCATCTCAAATGCTACAGAGTCTAATTGGGCCTCGGTGGCGGGTTTGGTTCCTTCTGTTGAATCAATGGATTTAAGACCCATCAACAATCACCAAGGAGAAAAATGAAGCCCTGATGAGACCAATCACTCAAGAGGAGGTCGATCAATCTCTTAAGGCTACCCAGCTAGGCAAAGCCCTTGGACCAGACGGCTTCACTTCAGACTTCTTTCACTATTGTTGGGGCATTATCCATGAGGATGTTTGGGAAATCATCAAGGACTCCAGAAGATCTGGGAAGGTCCTCCAAGCCCTCAATGCAACCTTTCTCACCCTCAAACCGAAAGAAAACAACACCATTTCTCCCTCGCACTTCAGACCCATAGCCCTCTGTAATGTCTTTTACAAACTCCTAACAAAGATCATTGCTACCTGCCTCAAGACCATTCTACCATTCTTAATTTCCCCAAAAAAATCCGGCTATGTGGAAGGCAGACAAATTCTGGATAGCATAATCCTTGCTCATGAAGTTATCCACTCCCTTCACTCAACCAAAACTCAAGGTATGCTCCTAAAACTAGATCTTTCTAAATCTTTTGACAAGTTAAGCTGTAGTTACTTAGGATCTTATCTCCTAGCCTTTGGCTTTGATCTCACTTGGGTCTCCTGGATAGTCAATCTCTCCTCTTTAGCACTGTTTTCCATCCTTATCAATGGTGTCCCTTCCAAACCTTTCTCCCCCTCAAGAGGCATATGACAAGGGGACCTGCTCTCGCCCTTCCTTTTCATCCTCATGGCAGAAGGGCTCAGTCGCACCCTCAAAGCAGCCATCAGGGACCGGTCTCTCTCGGGCCTCACCCCCCATGGCCTTTCTCCCCCCATCTCACATATTCAATTTGTAGATGATATACTTCTTATGGGTTTGTCCACAACCAGAGAATCCCTGTGCTTAGGATCTATGATATACCTCTTCTGCGAAGCATCAGGCATGGAGGTGAACCTAACCAAATCCCAAGTCTTCTTCTTCAACACACCTCTTGCTATCTAGAACTATCTCACTCTCATCTTGGGCTTCACCCATAGCATACTACCGTTCGTCTACCTAAGCATCCCCCTCATTGATAACCCACTTAGAAATTCCTCCTAGGACTCCTTGTTGTCCAACTTCAGGAAAAGACTCTCCCTTTGGACCTTTCGCTCCCTCAATCTGCCTAGGTGCCTCATTCTCCTGAAATCAGTCCTCCAAGCTCTCTCGATCTACACCTTCTTAACCTTGGCAGCCCCGAGCTTCATCTTCAACACCTTAAGAATGATTCAAAGAAGCTTTCTGTGGCAAGGCATCAAAGAAGGGCACAAAATTTCCTTAGTAAGCTAGCAAAAACTCTGCACCCCCCAAAAAGTAGGAGGCCTCGGCCTATGTGACCCAGCCATTCTCAACAAATTCCTCAGTGCTAAAATATGGTGGAGATGGTTAAAGAGACCCCTAGATCTTTGGGCACGACTATGGAGGAATAAATACACCCCCACAACCCCATAAAGAGAACTCATCAGGTGGAATGGTCAAAGCACAGGGTCGCTCATCTGGAATGTGGTCAGGAACAATCGAGGACTCATCGCGGACCACTCGTTTTGGGAACTGCAAAATGGATATTCGACTTACTTCTAGAGTGATTCGTGGCAACAACTCCCAACCTTGAACACAGATCCAAATATCAGTAACCTCATCCCCCTCACAACTACCACATGACTTCATAGAGTCATCGAATTCTGGAAGCCTTTCGATCCGGGGGAAATCTAGCATACCTGGAAAAACTCCCACAAGTACCTGAATATTCCCCCGACGTTCAACCTACATCCATTGCAAGAGTATCTTGCCTCAAGAAAAATTTTGAGTCAACAAGGGGAAGACATTCTCAGATGGGGACACTCCACCACAGGCGCCTTAAACATCCCAGAAGCTTACTTTTTAAAAGCAGGCCACAAAACCTTACCTCAAGAGGAGGTTTGGGAGAAAATTTGGGACATGAAGTCCTGGCCGAAAATTAGTACCTTCCTTTGGTTAGTGGCACACAACAACATTCTTACTTGGGATAATTTAAGAAAGAGGGGTTTCATTGGCCCCTCTTGGTGTCAGCTATGTGGAGAAGAGGAAGAAACCCAAAACTATATCCTCAATCTCTGCCCCTATAGTTCGTGCATCTGGGATCATAGCACCAACATCATGAGAACCACATATAGGAACTGCATGGGTCTAAAGGAAACCATTGAAGACTGGAGAAGCTCGATCTTTCACTCACCCATCCTCAATAGAATCTGGCATCTGCTTCTAGGCTTCATCCTCTGGCAAATCTGGAAAGAGAGGAACAGACGAATTTTCAATTCGGTCACCAGGACGTGGCAAGATGTTTGGACCACAATTCACACCAATATAAATGAAACCATCTCACTGCATCCCTAGATGGATTAGGACCTACAGAGCCCACAAAATGAATATTACATCCTCAACGCTTGGCGACTAAGTATCACTCCAACCCTAGAAAGGCCTATGGTAACTGCAGGACACAAGACAAACCCCACTCAATGGGAAGCTCCACCCACAAAATTTTTTAAACTCAATTTCGATGGAGCATCCAAAGGGAACCTGGGACCAGCTGGCTATGGGGCAGTTATCCAGAATAGTAAAGGGGAAATCCTCCATATCCTGGAAGGTAATATGGGGCACAATACCAATAACGCTGCAAAAATATGGAGCCTCCTCTGCGGCCTACAAGCAACCTTATAGCATGTCCTTTTCCCCTTCACTGTGGAAGGCGATTCACAAATTGTTATAAACCTTCTCTCACATTTTCTCAATGGGGTAGACACGGAGAAAATTTCTCCAATCCGGCGACTCATGAATGGGCTCTGCAGAATAAAATCAAATCTCCAGCCTCAATAGGTAATCCTCCCATCCCATGTAAGAATAATGTCCAATCAAGTTGTTGACTAGCTGGAAAATCTCGGAGTCGAGTTGGAAGAAGGTGTCTTCTCTTGTACCCCTTCTACCAATCCATCTCACCCCACAGTCATTGCTTGCAGAAACATAGCTTACATCAAATATCTACCAATGGATGGGGTGTCATCGTGACATGACGGTTTTCAGTTGGGACCTGGCCACTTGGCCAGGCCACATGCCAACTGGCATACGTCCTTCGCCACCTCCCCTCTTCAGTCACCTCCAGCTTTTAAAATTGCCTGCCGCCAACATCCACTTCTCATTCACAACCCACAACTCACACACTCTGGAAGCTTGGATCCTTGTGCGTCTTCATGGTGCCATGCAGAGGGTCTTCCCAGTATTTTCATCTCCAACCTATGCTGCCAACTCCTTTAGTCGAGATGTGGTCTCCCTCTCCTCACTCATTCGCTCACAATCCGTAGAGACAAACTTCTCGATCTCTCTCGTCCCTTTGCTCTACGAACGAGCCTTGGTGCGACCTCTCCTGGTTTTATTTTCTGTTGTGGAGCTCGTTGTTCTTCATGCCGCGTCCTCAGGGTAAGAAAAAGTGGGGAGAATCCTGGTATGAGGC
>JASDQU010710774.1:19967-31459 GCA_032191745.1 Picea mariana
CCCCCTTGGAGCCATATTATATACTCTCTTCTCTCTTGGAAAACTCATTCCCCATCTCTGTCCATAACCCCCAACAATTGGTATCACATTATGTGTATTAAAACAAAAAATACAATTCACATATTAAATCATTTGGCCAGAGCCACATTTATATCTACATTATGCATTAATTAAACATAGGATTATAGTGGGGATGTTATAGTGCCAATATGAATCCTATAGCGGAGGAAGTATTTTATACATTAGCTAGCATATTTAATAATAGATCGACATATCACAGGTCTTGAGTTGTTATGACCCAAAGGAGGAATATATAAGGTTAAATGTAAATGATATGACCCCAAGGGGGGGCATATATGGGGTTAAATGTACATGTAATGTGTAAATATATATGTAATAAGGTCGACCTAATAGTAAAGGGGCCTCATGTGCAAGGTGAATAGGCATATATAGAGGTCATGTATTCATTATTGGAGGGAGGTGAATTGTGATGTATGAATGTATTTGGTTATTTGGAGGAGGTTATCCTATTATTTAAGGAGTTATTGTGTAACTTATATATCTTGGAGTTGTTCTCCACACTCACATTTTGTACATGGTGTGTACTTATTTCCTATTACAATATTTTAAACAATTGGATCATTACATTTGGTATGAGAGCATTGATCCTGGAGTTTTTATTCCTCAAGCAAGTCATTTTGGAATTTTCCCTATAAATTTTTTTCAGGGACACTTCATAAAGTGAAACTCAGAGGCTGTTTATAAGACATATGAGGGTATATATGGTACAAATTTAAGCTCCTGGGTCATTTCACTTTCAAAGATACACCCTATGGAAGATAGGGTTTTTGACTAGTCCTATAACTAGTTTCAAACAAATGTTTCGGATAAAACAATCATAACTTCTTCATATARGATCCAAATTACATGAGACAAATTTCATTGAAAATATGAAAGTCTATATTATTTTGGGTGCAAATTTCATAATCAATTATCCAATATTGGATGCAGGGAATTTTGTACAAGTTTTCTCTTCAGAATAGACCAAAATTCAGCAAGGTTTGGGAAAGTTACTATAACTTTCATTTGGCACATCTAATTTTGGTCAGACCTATGACATTGCAAAGAATACATTTCATAGTATTAAGGTCTAAATTTCAGACTCCTAGGGGCCTAAATTTTAGAAATACATCAGAAGGAAGGTCGACTAGGAGGAAAAACTCCAAATCAAGGTTTCAAAGGTATGTTTACTTAAAACTATTATAACTTTTGATTGGGTTGTCTGATTGAGATGAATCAAAAGCCATTGAAAAAATAAAACATAGAATATTATATTGGAACAAGGGTTATAACTATTTGAGATCATTATTCATAATATATCAAGGTTATAAGTTGAGGTTTGGGTTAGACCTCAATTAAAAATCAATGGAAATACCTAACTTTATAGAAGATGAAGATACATATGAAATCAATCTCCTGGAATGGTTGAGGATGGTAAAAGAACATTGTAAGACTACTTTTTAGGAATTCTTTAAGTTTGATGATGAATTTTTCAAATGGTGGTATTCCTTGATGAATATACTAGACGAAACACCACATGGGAAGTATTTGAAAAACTCTTCTCAAATAAATGGATCAAGGATAAAAAAATGGAGGAGCTGCATAAAATTCAAGTGGAAGTAAAGGAATAAAAAAAAAATGTATCCAAATTGAAAAGGGATAATGAAGAGATAATAAAATATATTACAAAGAAAAATGATGATTTCATCAAGATTGAATCCCTTAATGAATCACTCATTAAGAAGGTTAAGAACTTAAAGAAAGAAAAGAGTAGCAAAGAAAAGTGGGAAAAGGATGATTCAAGGGAATATTTGAAAAAGAAAGAGGAAGATATATGTATATTACGAAGTCATAATAAAAAACTAATGTATTAGGTTAAAATATTGAAAGAAGAAAGGAAGAGTTATCAAAATCAAGAAGAAATGAGGATCTTTGATGAAGAATCTACCAAAAGACTTGAAGAGGAAATTTGCAAGAAGGTTGAGGAATCCCTAAATATTGATGAGGTAAAATTATAAATGTTAACAATATAAAAAAGAAAATATTGTTAACATTTTATAAGTTGATTAAAGAGATTAAGTTTGTTCACAAAAATTATATTTGGATATTTCTTTCATGCAAAATTTTTGACAAATTGCTTACATAATAAAATATAGAAGTAGTACATAACTAAACTAGATTACATGTTCGGCTTCTTGTCACCATTGGTTGTGTTATTGAAGGAGATTTTTTCTTCTTTACTACTTGTTACACCTTATATTCACTTCAGTGCACCCTATATTTTTTTGTCGGATATGATCCATCATTCGAGGAGATTATGTGTATCATTGTATCTTGATGAGCCAATAGTGTGGTTATATCTGTACTCATGTATTGTATTGGGCCATGCTTAGATATCTATGTATCAATGAGGGGCCTAGGTGGTATCTCCAGACCCCTTGTGGTCAGTCATGACGTGTCGTTTTAGTCTCTGTTTCAAGATATGCATTGCTCTTATGGCTCCAACTGACTTCCCCTTGGTGGTAGTAACTCGCCCTCATATCGGTCATTTATAATCTGGGCAGGCATGCAAACATCTTGGGATGGATATATTAGGACTCATGATTTAGGGGAGCTTATATTTTCTCTCACTTCTTTTTATATAATGTAAAAGTGTTGCTCATGTTCTAAGCGTTGTCATACATATTTAAAACACAGTTATCTTATGCCTAAGCATGGGCTCCCATAATATATATTTGTCACACTTTGGCCATATACTCTTGGAGATGATTTTGTAGACACTCACCTACTTTCACGTTTTTCGAGACAATCTCATAGATCTTGCAGTAGTACATGTATCCCAAGGCACCAACCACATAATTCGAGGTATTTTTGGGCCATTTATGCATGCATGGATTGCCTCTTGACATGCCACATTGAGGATTCTAGAGCACCCTCTCGATTCATCACTTTTGAGCCATTTATTGCTTACTATGAGGGCCAACCTCACATGTGGGGGTTTTATGACTTATTTTGACTTGGAGGGTCCCCCCCCACCCTTTATGGAGGCATCTTTGCTTGAGATGAGAACGTGGTCACACCTTGGAGGTATTTTCTGAGGATCTATGAACACAATTTGAGGGGTTGTCCACTTCTTGGGGTACTTTTCACATCATTCATGAGGCCGCTCAATCATTTGAGTCTAGACATTGACACTGTCTTTGATTGGGAGGATTCTACACCATGTTTTGAGGTTTTCACTACACTTTCTCAATGTAACTATGAGCTTCTTCTCCAAGTCAACCTCCTTCTTGGTGGGATGTCCCCTTCTCAGGAAGGTTTTATGTACATGTGGCATGTTTTACTTGTATTTGACTTAGTCTCATTCCTTATGTGGATGACAAGTCACATTTTGTAATTATCCTAGACTAGATTTTAGAATATAGTGGAATATATGAGATGATAACAATTTACATATTTGAATACACTCTTTTTTAATTTGAAGAAAAAAGTTAATTTGTTACTATTTTCTAATTTAAAAAAAACAGAATTAATTTGTTTCTATTTTTTGGACCTACTTGAAAAGATAATATAGTCATATGAATATTGCTAATTTATAGACACACTCATCTAAATATTTCTAAGTTACCTAATTTACCCCTTTTTGTACACTTTTGATTCCGGTACAATTAATCCCATACACCAACTTTTGTCACTTGTAGAAGTAAATCTTTTAGGAACCATGAAAACTTTTGTATGAGACATAGATAATAATGATGACAAAGAATTCATAACAACTCTTAGATTGTAAATGTTATGGTCCAGTAAAAAACTGTAGCAATATGGAAATGAAAACTTTGTCTTTCATTTTTTCCAGACTTAGAATTTTTAGCCAAAMCGACTCTCTCCCAAACTATGCACTTTTGGTAAAACTTGACTAAAGAAAATTTGTGTGGCTTGATGAATATACAAAATGTTGAGTAAATAAAAAATTTCTAGATTTTCCATCTGGGGACCCTTTTCCTCTAAAAATCCCCAAAATCCCCCAAAAGTGGTCTAGAATAGTGGATTTTGCCCTATTTTGGCACCTCCACTCGAAACTCCTTGGAATGCGACCAATCCCTTCACACAATATTGTCATGTTTGATTTTCTGACACTTTGCACAAGTTTCAATAGTAATTGTTCTTTTTTCCACTAAGCTTGACCTTGATATTCAAAAACAAGTAATTTGCATTTTTTGGAAAATTAGAGAATTACCTCTTCGACACTTGTGTAGCTCTCGACACTATGGAAAACCCCAAAAAATCTTATCTTCTTCTAATATATTAGGCTCCTGTTATGACCAAACTATGGTTTTGGCTCCAAACTCCTTTTATATAGACTGTAGGACAATTTCTCCTATGTGCCATCTTTGTTGATGTGGTCATTGATGTGGAATTCTGGGTCCACATATCACCTTGAGGTGATTCCATGTCACCCTCTTAGCTAGCCTAGCCCTGCCCCATCAACCCTCGCCTCTCTTTCTCTCCTTCCTTACATCGACCTTAAACATTAATAATAATATTAATATTTTACACGCCCCACCCGTATCGACTTCCCAACTGAGACACCTATAACTTCAGATTGAACATGGGTCCCACTTTGTCTGCCAAGTCTCCACGTGGTGCCCATTCATTGGCCACAGGGATGGGCGGGTCCCACCCCACACCTTTACCTCAGCATGCGAACTTGCTTTCTCCCCCAATCCAATGGTGGGGATAAAGGGAGATCAATGGTGGAGAGGCACTGCCACATTGCCAACATGTGTGAGGGTTAACACCCCCTCTATGATGCGATGCATGAACTTGCACACTTCCTAGATTGAACAAAATATATTAGGTGAGATCAACAGTGGATAGGCCCTATCGCATCGCCAAAGTGCTCGGATGTTAATGCCCCCTCAACGGTGCGACACTCCAAAATCGTCTTAATACTTGGAACATTTTCAGTGGTGTCATCGGACGTTAATGCCCCCTCAACGGTGCGACACTCCAAAATCATATTGATACTTGGAACATTTTCAGTGGTGTCACATTGCTGAAGGCCTTGGGAAAAATTTCTTCGCTACCCTTGTGATATCGCGTATGGTATCAGACTATAGCACTATGCTCATGTGGATCCCACATCACCTGCTAGACTTGCCACTATGCACTGCAGACCCTACCACCATGCCACCATATGCCACTATGGAACTTCCATCATGGAAGTCCATTTCACCTCTGCCACATCACCACCACGTGGCCTCCACATCATGTTTATGTCGTGTATGAAAAATTACCCAAGTTTTTTCGAATTTCAATTTTTTTTTCAAAATTTTCAAAAAATGCTCCAAAGTTGTAA
The DNA here is from genome assembly GCA_032191745.1 of Picea mariana. NCBI lineage: Eukaryota > Viridiplantae > Streptophyta > Pinopsida > Pinales > Pinaceae > Picea > Picea mariana. The sequence continues at coordinate 25,387 of JASDQU010710774.1, forward strand.
TTTATTTTTTGACCTTCATGGAAGCTTTGAAATTATGATTTTTGTGGAATTTTTTTTTCCTATATGTGTCAAATTGACTTTTTCAAATGACCAATTACCTCTATGCATGACTGCTTAATGTTTTTGGTCATGAATTCCTATTGAATTCACTTAGAAATTGGGGATTTTTCCCGATTTCGCCATGGCTACCCAACAATTCTTAAATTCAGACAATCCCAAGTCTGTATTTACCCATTCATAGGTTAAAAGTTAGGGATTTTAACCATTGAATACAAATCTCCCAAAATTGCAGGAAAATTCCTAATCTTTTCCCTGGAAATTTTAACAAATAATTTGTAGACATCCTCTGAGATTTAATTATGCAAATTCAACTTCTACGTGTTGTGTCTAGCCCATGCAGGCTCAGTGTTGAACCTGTGGATTTGATACCAATATGCAATGTCCCCCATCTTAACCAAAGAACATTACTTGTCAAAAAATACACATAAATTCAAAAATTTTCTTGCTAGCTCATTTCCCGTAGCTTACCAACTACAATTATACACAGATTTAACTAGATTTTGATACACATAATTAAATTCATATACAACATTCTAAATGAACAAATTCAACTAATAAATAATCTACAACAACACATAAAACCATTCTCATACACAAGATAAAATGCACAACCATAACACTCATAAGGAAACTCATAAATTAGATAAACAATTATCTTTCAAAATGTTTATGCAACCAATTGCTTGGGAATGACATTCCACCCAACCATAGAATTGTTGTTCAAAATATCAACAACAAGTCACCCTTGAGCTAGGGATAGGAATCCACAAGATAAGGGTGCCTCTCACTATCCACTCACAACTCAATATTCCACAACCCACTGACATTCTCCTACAATTATCCCAAATTTCCTCCAACTCTCTCTCTTGACTAGCCTAATCCAAGGAATGTAACCCTTCAGTGCTCTTAGTCCATAAATTGTTCCATTTGTTTATCAGTGTCTCTCTGGCATAGGTAACCGTGAATCTCTCTGTTGGGAGCTCAAGGGAACTCACTGCCAAGAAAACTGCCAGGAAATAACAACAAACGCTTGTTATTACAATGCAATTCACATAAGAGTTCACTCTTCAGGCCTGAAAACCTATCTCTTCAATATTCATCTCTAGAATGCTAAAAAAATGCTCCTTAATTCTCTCATCCTTATTTCTCTAGATCCATTGCTCTTTTTCCTTGCTCTCTGCTTGTTGTTCATGTAAAACTAAATGTGAAAAAGATGCCTATTCTCCGCCATATAAATTTCCTTTATTTTCCCAAGATAGTTGATTGTTCACTCTGCCCAATGTTGATTACACTACACTCCCATGCTTCCAATAACTATGGGATGTGACTATCACACCCACCCTCTTACATGAGTTTAATGATTGGGCTTTCATACACTCAAATAGAAAATGGAAGTTATCCCCAATGATAATAAAATTCAGGGAAATGAGATGAAGTAATACCTGTAATTAATTTCCCCCTTGGATCCATCTTATATACTCTCTTCTCTCATGGAAAACTCATCCCTCATCTCTATCCATAACCCCCAACAATTGGTATCACATTATGTTTATTAAAACCAAAAAATACAATTCACATATTAAATTGTTTGGCCAGAGCCACATTTATATCTACATTATGCATTGATTAAACATAGGATTATAGCGGGGATGTTACAATGTCAATATGAAGCCTGTGGTGGAGGAAGTCTTTTATACATGAGCTAGCATATTTAATAATAGATCGACATATCACGGGTCTTGAGTTGTTATGACCCAAAGGGGGAATATATAAGGTTAAATGTATATGATATGACCCCAAAGGGGGGCATATATGGGGTTAAATGTACATGTAATGTGTAAATATACATGTAATAAGGTCGACCTAATAGTAAAGGGGCCTCATGTGCAATGTGAATAGGTATATATAGAGGTCATTTATTCATTATTGGAGGGAGGTGAATTGTGATGTATGAATGTATTTGGTTATTTGGAGGAGGTTATCCTATTATTTAAGGAGTTATTGTGTAACTTATATATCTTGGAGTTGTTCTCCACGCTCACATTTTGTACATGGTGTGTACTTATTTCCTATTATGACATTTTAAGCATTTGGATCATTACATTTGGTATCAGAGCATTGATCCTAGGGTTTTGCTTCCTTAAGCAAGTCATTTTGGAATTTTCCCTATAATTTTTTTTCAGGGATACTTCAGAAAGTGAAACTCAGAGGCTGTTTATAAGACATATCAGGGTACCTATGGTACAAATTTCATCTCCAGGGTCATTACAATTTCAGAGATACACCCTATGGAAGATATGGTTTTTGACTAGTCCTATAACTAGTTTCAAACAAGTGTTTCGGGTAAAACAATCACAACTTCTTCATATAGGATCCAAATTACGTGAGACAAATTTCATTGAAAATATGAAAGTCTATATTATTTTGGGTGCAAATTTCAGAATCAATTATCCAATATTGGATACGGGGAATTTTGTACAAGTTTTCTCTTCAGAATAGACCAAAATTCAGCGGTTTGGGAAAGTTACCATAACTTTCATTTGGCACATCTAATTTTGGTCAGACTTGTGACATTGCAGCGAATACATTTCATAGTATTAAGGTCTAAATTTCAGACTCAGAGAATATTATATTGTCTCAAGGATTATAACTATTTGAGATCATTATTCCTAATATATCAAGGATATAAGTTGAGGTTTGGATTAGACCTCAATTAAGAATCAATGGAAATACCTAAATTTATAGAAGATGAAGATACATATGAAATCAATCTCGTGGAATGGTTGAGGATGGTAAAAGAACATTGTAAGACTCCTTTTCAGGAATTCCTTAAGTTTGATGATGAATCTTTCAAATGGTGGTATATCCTTGATGAATATACTAGACGAAACGCCACATGGGAAATATTTGAAAAACTCTTCTCAAATAAATGGATCGAGGATACAAAAATGGAGGAGCTACATAAAATTCAAGTGGAACTAAAGGAACAAAAAGAAAATGTATCCAAATTGAAAAGGGATAATGAAGAGATAAGAAAATATATTACAAAGAAAAATGATGATTTCATCAAGATTCAATCCCTTAATGAATCACTCATTAAGAAGGTTAAGAACTTAAAGCAAGAAAAGAGTAGGAAAGAAAAGTGGGAAAAGGACGATTCAAGGGAATATTTGAAAAAGAAAGAGGAAGATATATGTAGATTACGAAATCATAATAAAAAACTATTGTATTGGGTTAAAATATTGAAAGAAGAAAGGAAGAGTTATCAAAATCAAGAAGAAATGATGATCTTTGATGAAGACTCTACCAAAAGACTTGAAGAGGAAATTTGCAAGAAGGTTGAGGAATCCCTAAATGCTGATGAGGTAAAATTAGAAATGCAATCCAAAATTGAAGAAGGACGTCATAATTTGATAAATGGAGTCACTTTGCAGTTTCAAAAGGAGAAAGAATACAAGATTCAAGAAGGTCGACATAAGATAGTTGAAGAAGTTGAACTCCATCCAGAGGATGTACATGCAAAATATGATGGTATTATCTCCAAAGCTAGAGTAATCAAATACCAAGCAAATATGATCGAGGATGCCATTGTCTTTGAAAAGAAGACAGATGAAAGAAGTACGCAGAGTGAAGAAAAAACATCAAATGTGAAACCATATCGACACCCTCATTACCATGAAATATTTCAAGGGATACAAGAAGGTCGATATCAACATTATCAAGGAAGAATATGGAATACTTGTCAATATTCATGGAACAAGGCATCACAAAACCATTATTCAACAAGATATTATCATATGACAACATATACTACAAATTGAAGAAGCTTCAATGATGACACATGGACTCAAGGGAAAGAAAATTATTCTACAACCAGACACCAAAGATTTTGACCAGAAATAATTGATTTTGGATGGATGGATCATCAATGGAAGGAAGAAAGCAGGAACATAATAAAATCATATTACTTGGTTTCGTCACATGTGAATCCTTTAATTGCAAATCTTTGAGGACAAAGCTTTTTGAAGGAGGGTACTATGTTATGACCCAAAGGGGGAATATATAGGGTTAAATGTATATGATATGACCCCAAGGGGGGGTATATATGGGGATAAATGTATATGTAATGTGTAAATATATATGTAATAAGATCGGCCTAATAGTAAAGGGGACTCATGTGCAAGGTGAATAGGTATATATAGAGGTCGTGTATTCATTATTGGAGGGAGCTGAATTGTGATGTATGAATGCATTTGGTTATTTGGAGGAGGTTCTTCTATTCTTTAAGGAGTTATTGTGTAACTTATCTATCTTGGAGTTGTGCTCCATGCTCACGTTCTGTACACGGTGTGCATTTTTGTTCTGTTATGATATTTTAGGCATTTGTATCATTGCATGAGTCATCTATATCCATACTTTTGAATGTGTCAACTGGTTGAGGGGAACCTCTGCTTACCTCTATCAACTGCAAACTTATAATCCTTCCAGGAACCATCATGGCTACTTCTATTGCCAAAGCTAGTCAGTCAATTCTAGATTCAGATTGCTCACACACTATAGCGATAAGCCACTCTTGGAGGTTATTTTGATTCGAACTCTGGGGATCCCTCATATTACAGGTTTATTCTCTCCTTTTTTTCCTTTTATCCCACTCCAATTTTTGGATGTAGGGTGGGGATTTATGGATTTGCATTCATTGTATAGTCTTTCCTCTTGATTCTAGTGCATATCCTCTTTCAATTGTCTTCCTCCTTGCTTTAGACATTATTTTCTTTAGTGTGGTCAAATCTAATTATGGCATCTCACAGATGATCAAGCCCCCCATCGCCAACCTGACTTACTCGAAGTCGACGATGTTAGCCATATTTTCCATGCGCATTTCTTCTGGAAATAGTCCCAGGTTTCACATGCATCTTTGTATTTGGCTTCTAAAAATTCTTCCCACTTGTCTTGCTTCTTCTCCTAGTTACAATTTGGTGTAGGTGTGTTTAGGAGAGGTTGATATTCAATGATATCTCCAACTCCTTTATCTAACAAAAAATTGTGCAAAAAGGATGGAACGATACAAAGGAAATTGTTTTGAAGGTTGGTGTAAAATTTATTTTTTACTGTTTCGACTGACGGTCTATCTTTAATAGCTAGTTATTCAATATAGTCTTCGACAATTCTTTCAAACCACTCATTTAGATTTGTTCGACCTCCGTTGATGAGTTTCAACATTAATTGTTCATTTGAAGTTAGTTTATGCATTAGAAGGTTAGTTGAGATATTCAAATAGTTCTTTTGAAACAAATTGAAGGAATCGTTCGTCAGTTTATGTGAATAATTGTGCTCGAGCGTCTGCCAACATTAGTAGGTTTCTACTTGCTTAATTTTTTATGTAATTACTGATCTTACCCTCTCACCACTCGTGTATGTATTCCGAGCTTAATATCTATGTGCACATTATTTTACATGCCTGAGTCCAGAACTATTGACAATACAACCAATGTTGTAATCTAGGGGAAAGTATGTAGATTTTACTAGTAGTTCATCACATAGAGAAGTATATACTATACAAGCGCACGCACACACACACATATCATATAAGTGGAACAACTAAGGTAGTTAAAAAGTTGTAACTGACCTATAACTAAATTCACAAATATATATATGTGACTATGTAACCGAAAAATAAAAATTGTTGTTGTACATAATAAAATGCGGTTTAGAGATTGAATTGGGAAGAAAGGGAACGGAACGCGGATGGAACGCGAAGGAACGCCAAGCGGCTAGGGCCCAAACCCTAGCCGCCATTGCTCTGTTTGCAGGCTCGCTGAGCTCCAGCAGGGCGCGATCCGGAGTATCCAGCGAGGCCCTCCTGCGCACACGCACCAGATCAGTGGAAGCCCAGGTCGCCGTCCTCCAAGATGACTGCAATCCCGACTGCCGCGACTGAGAAAGAACCTTTGGAAGCTTTTAAAGAGTTAGTCCGCTCGGCAGGAGCTAAATCCAAACTTTCTCCTCCGTCTAA
>JASDQU010710775.1:0-19736 GCA_032191745.1 Picea mariana
GGTTTTTCCAAAAATGAGATTCGTTGTTTTAAAAATCATTCGCCCAAATTTATAGGATAAAAATATTTTACCTTAAAAATCGCCAAAATTTTATATAAACTATATAAAATCCTTATAAATTTGAATATTTAAAAAAATATATCGCCAAACATTTATAGTTGGCATATGAAGGATTAGTAAGATTCGTCAAGGTTTCTACATTTTAAAACAAATTTCCATCTTTAAAATCATCCCTGGTTTAACATAACAAGCTCTCTTTTCTCGTCTGGAGTTGACATTGTAATTACCTATTACAACAAATCCATTGAAACATTATAAGTACAATATACAAATCTATTCAAATAATTTGGTATATATTTAGATATTTGTAATGAAAATTATACAGCATGTTCAGAAAAAATAAGGGACAACGCATGAATCCTAAAAGCATGAAACATTAATAAGAGGAGGTGGATCTATTATCAACCAAATTAACACTATATAATATTAAGTCCCTAATAAAAATTAGGGTAGCTTTAGGGATACACAAGAGTGTTGATGCCCAATATCAACAAAAAAGCCACTGCTCTTCACTTCTAGTTGGTTCTTTTCCAACTCAAGGAGGAAACCCTAAATGTAAATTTACTAAGGCAAGGATACTTAGATATTCAAGAAGTTCCATGAAATATAAGAACAAAATTAGAGTGATTGAATCTAATTAGAGTGATTGTAGTTGAATCAGTAAACTTTTTGCTCTATCAAAAGTGGATAAACCATAAAATCTTTCTAAGGAGTTAAAATAAACCATAAAATTTGATTTAAGGAGTGAAAATAAACCATAAAATAGTTCAATAGCACCAAATTACTAAATCACACAAAAGTTTTTGAAGTACTAACCTTCAAAATCTCAGCTATGTAGAGTCTGATCAATTCAATGTTTCTCTTCTTGAAAGAGAATTGAAATCAATATTTTATAAAAAACCAGAACACTATTGCATCATAACACCCGAATGATTTTCGCAACTGTAGAAAATGATTGTTGAAACTATAGAAAATTTGTCGTAACTAAGATATATATAGGATTGATTTGCCGTAAATGATCGTTGATTCTCACACATGCCAGTGTTGGTCGCTATAGCGACTAACTGGGGGTTAGTCGCTCTACCGACCAAATTTCGTCGTTAAAATGACCAAATTGGAAGGTTGGTCACTAGAGCGACCAACATTTGGACCCCGAAAAAAAAAAGTATATTTAGTCCAAAAAAAGCAAAAAAAATACGACGAAATTTTAAACCGTCATAATATTTCGTCGTAATTTACGCCAATGTAGTAGTGAGGTAAGGAAAGGTATGGAAATGCAAAGCATGGCATGGTAAGTGAAGGCGCAAGGCAAGTGAAGTGAAGACAAGACAAGTCAAGGAAATGAAAGGCAAGTGAAAGTAAGGAAAGTGATGGGATGGCAGGGCAAGGGAAGGAAATGAAAGGCATGTCATGGAAAGTGAAGGAAAAGCAAGGAAAGGCAAGGAAAGTGAAGGCAAGACAAGGTAAGGAAAGGCAAGTGATGGTATGAAAAGGCAAGTAAAGGAAAGTGAAGGGATGACAAGGCAAGGAAAGGAAAGGCAAGACAATGAAAGTGAAGGAAAGGAAAGGCATGGCATGGGTATATTTTAAGGAATGGTATATTTTAACAACGTTACAAATATTTTAACAACAGTCAAAATGAAGCCAAAATTATTTGTTTTACATACCTAGATGGTCATTCAAGTAGCCCATCAAGATCACTTCTAATACTAACAATTTCCATTAACTTATCTTGCTCAGAGTAAGGAAAGAAGTATTGTACCTTTGATGAGTTCTTTCTTAGAATTGTTTGTAGTTGTAGGTTTGTACCAATAACCAAGTTTGTAAAGTGTTATATGAATTGACCTAGTTTATAATCTTGAAATATATAACCACATTTATTTCGTGTTCTTTCATCTCATGTCAGATGTTGTCCTTTAATAACCATCGACCCAATGATAAATTCAATGCCTTCATATTCTTTTATTGATCGCATGCGAGTCTTATTTCCCTCTAAGAATCGTGCCAACCAATAATCAATGCTCCATTCATTATATCTTGGAGAAACCAGTGTTTATATGTTCCCTGCAAAAAATAGAGTGCCAAAATGTGAGTCCACTTAATTCTCCTAACAACAATCAAACTTCTAGATTTTAATAAAGATAAAAATAATTGACATTTAGAAGCATCAAATTTTGGTTCAAAATATTCTTGAATGATTTTATAAGAGTGATAAAAAATAACATGGTTAGGTAACTTACCTTCAAGTGATGCTAGAACACTTTCATCGACCTGAATGCATTTAGGAGTTCTTCACCGCACAATGCTCAATCTAGATAGGGATGATGAACCCCTATTCTAGCACTCTTGACCTCCCTGTTGTGGATTTAGCAATATTTTGATTATTTCCCCTTCAATCACTGACAGATCAACTGTGGGAGGAGAGTGGACATGGGATTGTCTAGTTTCTTGAACATTTGACTTTCCAACAAGATATTGCACCACATGACCTTCTTCACCACAATGTTGTACACTAGTTGCTTCTCTAATTTCATCCACTTTATAATAAGCTCCAAACAATTGCTCCATCATTTGGTCATCCAAAAAAAATTGTATTGATGGTATATTGTTTGGATTTCTCTCTAATGAACTCTTGCACTTTGCTTCTGGTGATGGAGGAGAAACAATAACAGAATATATTCCTCTAGAAATTGGATTTCCCTCTTCTGAAAGCGTACTCTTTGACATACATAACTTTTCTTTTTCTCTTTCTTCTTCTACCTTTTTGATCGGTTTCTTTTTTCTCAAGGAATTTCTTTCTCAAATCTGGTGGTTCCCCATGTTTAAAAATAAAAATTGGCTTCCAAACACCCACCACAAATTTGTATTTGTATTATGTAATAAGGCACAACCAAGTGGAGAAATTTTTTTTTGTATTACAAAAGAAGACACATCTAATAATTTCAATTCCAATTCCAATTGCACTTGGACAAAGTTTCTTCCAATTCCAAGAAGATACAAACAAAAATTCCAATTGCACTTGGACAAAGTTTTCTTCCAATTCCAAGAAGATACAAAAAAAAATTCCAATTGCACTTGAAAACATTTGTCTTCCAATTCCAACAAGACACAAGAAGATACAAAAAGGAATTCCAATTACACTTAGACAAATTTGTCTTCCAATTCCAAGTAGACACAAGAAGATACAAACAACAATTCCAATTTCACTTGGACAAATTTGTCTTCCAATTCCAAGAAGACACAAGAAGATACAAACAAAAATTCCAATTGCACTTAGACAATTTTTTTTTCCAATTCCAAGCAGACACGAGTAGATACAAAAAAAATTCCAATTGCACTGGACAAAGTTGTCTTCCAAATTGTCCTATAATGGTCTAGAAATAACACACAAGTCTCTATGAATCTAACAAGAACACTAAAATAATAAAACATGTATGTGCAGGATGTTTTTATATGATGTTGTTGCGGATTTGTTTCGGACATGAGATAGATGAGGTGGGGTGTGCTTGGAACCAAAAAATGCCCAGAAGGAACATGCACATGTTTCTAGAACATGTGCGCACTAAAGTGTGTGCACATTCTAGGAACACACGCATGTTGTTGCTGAGCATAAATGACCAATGAATACAACTCAGTCAAGTCATATGAGCATGTGCACACTCTTAATGCAATAGATATAACATTTACTATACACCAAACATATTTATGAATAAAGATGTATAGGGGAATGGGTACAACTAAGGTCTAAGGGGTTAGGATTGAAAGTGTTTTCAAGGATAGAGCAATCATTAGAGAACCAAGATGTGGGTGCAAGGGTTGTACACAAGGTATATGCATAGTGCACTCAGGGATCGAGTTTAGAGAGGGTTAAGGATTGAGTATAATTTATTCCTAGGCTTAGATGGAGTTAGGAGGGTCTATGTCATGGTCTACGTCAAGCTCTAAGTCAATGTCTAAATATAGATCTAGCTCTATGTGGTGGTCTAATCAAATCAATCCTAAACACAAATTCAAGAATTCATGTATGCAACCCATGACAATGACCATTCACCTATCAAAACTTATAGAGGAGTACTATACATTAGTATATATCATCCATGGAAACAGTGTTTCTACATTATTGTAACGATCCCTCCTTGTGGAAACAATGTTCTTTAGTTTATCCTTGTACAATACTCTCAATGGAGTAGGAAACTTGCTAAATATTTCATTTACCTCAAATATTTAATTTGAACCTAAAATCCATTCTAATAGAATTAGATATTTAAATGAGAAAAAATAGATAGAATCTTACTTAACTAGAATTCTCCAATCATGCACTAAAAGTTTCAATTTCAAGTAGGCAATGTAGAATTTACAAGTTTATTGAATTCATTCAACCACACTAGAATTGAACTATCTACTTAACTTCCACCACAAACAAAAAATACAAAATAAACCATTTGTCTACTAGCCATTGTAATACATATTCTAAATACAATATTTTTTTTTAACATTCTACACCATGAATTAATAGTTTTCCATGAAGATGTGGAAAATGGATTTCAAATAACAAGAATTTTGTAGTTTCCACTTACCTACTCTTGGAGATGATGGAGGAAAAATGTGTTATGTTGGATAGTAGTGATTGATGAGCATTGGTGGAGGACAAAAAAATCTACAATACAACCAACCCCCTCATCTAGAAAGGATGAGAGCCCCTAAGMCTACTCCCACCAAAGTTATAYCATATTTCTTTCCCTTTCAATTAGTTTCTCAACTAAATTTCATTACCAATTTCTACCCTGGTCCCTCTCTCCCTTCCATTTAGTTAGTCACTARAAGTTATATGGATTCAGTACAAAGACATGCAATACAAAGTAATCCCATCCTCTCTAAAAAAAACTAGGTACATTAAGCACACACAAAGARTTATTCCCCAAACCAACAATACCAAATGAAGAGAGAAGACTAATATCCCCCAATTATCTCCCCCTTCCCCTTTTATTTTCATTATTATAATTCTTTTTAATTAATATGTAATTTCCTTTTGTGTCAAGTCGCYTACATGCCCTAATTCTCCATGTAGGATTAGTTAAGCCTAGTCTTATTTAAATAGTCTATATTACCTTSTATTATTTTCACATAGATTTATTTTCATTTCAGTGTTTCATTATTTGTATTTATTAGTGTTTCCTTTTATATATTATTGTATTCTCCTAATTTAAAAATATAATTTGTATCCTAAGTTATTTATTAAATAATTTCATTTTCTCAAACATCAAACAAGTACCCCGATCCACATCCAATTTTTTACCACACAACAAACAATTGCTTTAGTAATTTAGACTATATATACTTATTTAACTATCCTTGTAACAACATACATGTGATAACACGCTAGTGTAGCTATCATGGGAATGTTCTTGGATGTACCCATAATGATCGACCATTTTATTAGAAGTCGTGAGGTCTCAATGGATAAAAGTAAGATGCATATATAAATGTAGATGTACTAATCTATGGAAAATAGTGAGCATTACAACTACGATATCTCTACATAAAAAATGTGTCGTGAACACCAACACCATCATATTATTCGATGTTCCAAAAAATCAAGTCTCACAACAAATATAATATCAAAAGCGACTAGAACTAGGTCCTTTGGTCATATGGGAGTAGGGAAAAAACTAAGGCATTTTGATTATACAATTTCAAACTTCTGAATAGATCATTATCAACACTCCCTCACATAGTATATTTAGTCTAAGTACTGGCACTATGTCATAAACTATCTTCTTTTCAAGTTTTTGGTTTGTTGTCACATGTTTTTATTTACCTATTGTTCTACATTGCATCAAACTCTATTATTTTACATTGTTTGCATATTGAAAAGGGTTCTATAGTCATGGTAAGAGGTAATTATACTACTCACATGATGAGGGAAAGAAGGTCACTAACAAGCATTTCCCAACTACAACACTACGCCTTAGATGAGGAGCTAAATTGGGTTGATGTGGAAGAGAACATAAATGTAGATGTTGAAGAATAATAAGGTAGAGGTTGAAGGTGTTTCTCTACCATCAATGTAGTGCAAAGTGAAAGTTCAAGCAAGGAGATCATTTTATTAGAGGTAGTATAAGAGGATATGATGAAGGAAATTGATCATGGATACTCAATAAGAGAAACTACGAGAAAATATAGAATTGTACCAACATCACTACATTATTGGCTAAGTGGTCTCACACATACAAAGAGGAAATCCTTGTTATAGTGTTAATTGAACAAGAGAAGGAAGAAATAGTTGTTTGATGTAAGGAGATAGTTGAAATGAGCCATGAGATGGAGTTGATACAACTAAAAAGGACAATCCCACTCAAATATGTTAGTAAAGGTCGAATCCATTCAACGATGGATTTCCCAAGAAATCATAGTGGGAAAGATTCAAGAAGAGGAATATTTAGCTTGTATGATGAACAACAAAGAGCCTATATAGAGACAGAGCTTGGGGTTCATGCACTACACTTCTAACCAATTTTTATGATAATTTTCCCAAGGCATATGAGAAACATTCTTATAGTCCAAAACATATATAGAATTGTGTTGATATTGGTTTACAAGTTGGAAGCAATTTTGGTATGCAGGCAATTGCCAATAGAGGGAGCATGAATGTGCCAAAAGTAATTCTTAAGAGTAGAGAGTAGATACATGTATTTTTTGTTGTGTAAATTCAATTGTTTTATCAATCCTTGAGTTTTATTTGTTCAAGAGAAAGTAAAATCTAAAGCTCGATATAAAAAATTATAAGTGAAGAGCATGCATGGGTGCATATCCCAATGCATGGATAACTAAAGAATTGCTTATGATTTGGATTTATCATTTTGTTGCTTCTCTACCTAGTGGTGTATCACCTACTAGCGACACTTGTTGATTTTTATGGCCATGGAAACCACATAGTTTTACAAACCATGGAGGAAAACATGATAGACATAGACTTATTGATGTTTCCTACACACACTACTCATAAGTTACAACCCCTATATGTGAGTGTGTTTGTACCTTTTAAGAATTACTTTAGGCTTGAGAGAGAATCGTCAATGAAAAGAACCCAAGGATAGAGGTAAAAAGGTTTGAATTAGCAAAAAATTATGGTAGAGTTTCTCAAAGGACTATTACACCCTCCAATATCAAGGTTGGATTTAGGTGATCTGGAAATTGGCCACTAAATTATGATGTTATGACCAATGATATGGCTTGCAACAAAGCTTTTGATATACATGGACAAGAAGATGAAAATGTTGGGGTGAACATGTTGAGACTTTCTCAAGGACACTACCATCCATTAAGTGACGATGATGAACATGTCAATGCTACTCAATTAGATGATGAAGTAGTTCAAGAGAATATGGAAGTAGTTACATCACTCAAACCACATACAAATTTTTCATAATTAAATCAAAATGACACTACTGAATTGAGTATGATTGAAGCTTGTTAAGCAATAGGAAGCATCAATGAGTAATTGTCATTGCCAAGCCTAGTAAACCAACTTGAGTTGTTAGTGGAAACCATGGTAAATATAAATAAAACATTGTTACCAACACTAATGAAGAAAGCCTTAACATGCCTCCATTGCCAACAAATATGAACAAAAATGAAGATGTACGTAATTTTGTGGATGTTGGAGGAATGGAAGAAAACAACGGATTTTGAGGTGATGAAGAACCAAATGGAGAATCCAATGAAGAAGAAAAAAATATTTTAGATGATCATCATAATTAGCCAAGTATTGGTCCATTACTCAAATAAATCCTAAGTCTACCAGTGCAAAGAGTGACAAATAAATTAGGGACATCATCCAAATATTTTATTTGATTAAGTGGGAGTTTCCCATGTACTGACTTCAAATGATTACATCAGATTCTTGGTTGAGGCAGAACAAAAGAAAAAGGATTGTTGGAATTTAAACAAAAGAAGAAGGATCTTACAAATGCAAAAAGGGTTGCATGGATTGTTTCAATGCGAGGGAACAACAAAGGTAGGGAATGCTTCAAAGAGAAAGGGAAAGGCAAGAAAAAGAGCACAAACAACAATTGACAAGGCATGAAAAAGACAACAAAAGGAGCTACAAAAGATTCAAAAGAAGCAAGAGAAGATGTAGGAGCTTGACATGACTACAAATGAGCTTGAAAAGAGGATCAAATCGCAAAGAATAGGTAGTTCTTTCAAGACTTGAAAAACACATAGATCACCCATTATAATTCGATTGCAACTCCTCCCCCTTCCCCTTCCTACTAGATGGGGGGGCAATTGGATATGTTMTTTTCCCACACCTCCAATTCTTCTAAGGGTATTGAGCACACGTCAAAATTGTAATTTACCTATGCTACCTTGRATGCAAGTAGCAAAWTGGCATCAAACAAATGCAAGAMAATCAACCTACTTGGATCAAGCAAATGTAGGAARCACAACATACTAAGACAATGAATATACKCATTCTCCTCAAGCATGAAGATGTTTTATATTCATCATAKCCACATGAAATGTGGATTTTGTTACAAAGGCATATACCAATTACCATAGTTTTCCTCCTTTTTTGCTAAGTTTTGAGTAGTATGTTTGGGCYTAATCTATAAGGACATTTTCTTAATTTATTCCTAGGTTCTACTTTCCACTTCAACTTGAGACTATGTCTTCAAATAATGTTAATATAAATTTTRAAGTTTCAGTTTTCTACATCCTAAACATGYAATTCATATTCAATTGGGTATTTTTCGAGGATTCAAATATTCTAGGCATCTCTCTCTTTAGATTAAATTGAGTAAATTGCATGTTTTTACTATATATATATATATATATATGCAATTCACTCAATTAAAACTTGTAAAATTTGACAAATACTACCCATATAAAAATAAACAAATTTTTATAGAGAAATTGACCCATTTGCAAATATATTTTTCAAAAAATAGCCATTAAAAATACATGGATTTCAATCCAATTCACACTCTAATTCAATGCACAATAATGAAAAAAATCTTCATGCACAGTAAATGTAAAGAGAATGGCAATTTTGGTGTGGGACAAATCAATTACTAAGCAGTAGGTTCAAAGCACTTTGAAGAATTCTTAGCCCATGTAAAAGGTAGATTTAAAAATATAAATCCTACCATTTGTGAAGCCATAAGCATCAATGCTTTCAAGTTGGAAACTAAAACAATAAGTCCCTTGCATTTTAAAAGTTGATGCAAAAATCTCTTGGCTAAAACATGTGATGTACCCACTATCCACAACAAGGTCATGATGATGGTAAGCAAACTAGCAAACCTTGCAAAGTAAATCACCTCAAAGAGTTACATTATTACTTATGATGTCAATAACACACCCAAAATAATTTCCATACTACTATTTAGGCACAACTCCATCACACATACCCTAATTACAATCTTACATATACATACCCAAACAACAACCCATTATATATACCCAAACAAGGTAATGCATGAAAAATGAATTATGCAATGCTTCATGGTATAAAATTGCACATCAAATAAGACAATATCTATACACATTAAAGGTAAAGAAAATTGTAATTTTGATGTGGGACAAAACAATTCCTACAATGATTGCAAACATAATAAGCAAATAGGTTTAGATTTAGAGGATTTTGAAGAATTATTCTCCCATATAAAAGACATATTTAAAAATATAAAACTTACAAGGTTATAAACATCGATGCTTTCAAATTAAGAAACAAAATAATAAGTTCTATCCATTTTAAAAGATGATGCAAAAATATTTTGATCAAAACATATGGTGTACCCACTATCCAAAACAAGGATCACGATGATGCTAAACAAATGGGCAATCCTTGCCAAGTAAATTACTTCAAATATTTGCAACATTACTCACAATGTTGATTGCATACATATTCCTATATTACACATACCTTAACTTCAATCTAAACAATATATACATATCTAAATTTAGAATGGTGGCAGATTATACCAATTGGTGTTGTATATGTTGGGATATACACTATTTGATCTAAAGCACAATATATCAGTATTGCAACCTAATTTTCTTGTAGTACAGCATTTAATGTGATATATATTGAGATATATATCATTCAATCTAAAAATGTTTTAGATCTTTTAGATCTAAAAATTCTTTAAATGAAACTATATATATTCTAAAATATACAACATTAAATACTCTATTATATAGTGCATATTGTTTACCAAATGTGATTCATTATGAAAGAAAATTAAGTTACAATAATAACATCATGTAAATCATCAGAGATGGTTAATCTGAGTCCATGACCATCAAACTTGGAGAATATCAAACCATACACTATGTTTTATTTCTTGTAATTGGGACCGGGAACAGGAGCTTGCTACATACATCTGTTGAATATGATTGATTCTACTGTATTGTATTTTTTTTACCTACTTATTCGACTATATTCTAAATGGCATGTGAATGTCAATCATCTTTGCAAACAACTATGAGCAACTTACTGATTGTACTTTTATGGCAGCATTGAAACACGGAAAAATATTCATGAATAATCACCAAGACCTCGAGTTGGACAGTTAAAATGTACATTATAGACATAATTTAAGATTGAAAAGCTAAAACAAACGATGAATGTTATCTATAACAGGTTGAAAACTAAAGAAATGTCAAAATTTGGTTAAGGGCTGAATTCTATATACATATAAATTGGTGAACAATGTACTAATATTCATAATTGATATGCAAGCCTGTAAATATGATTTCAATTATTGCTTCAAAACTACCATACCTGCTGTTAACCATGAAATGATCGAGTTATGGTATAGCATGAAATTGCAACCATACACAACATTACCGTTAATGTTCTAAAATGAATGCACATTTTTCAGGATCAGCAACCTGTAAAGGAGAGATTTCTTCCACTGTTCTCCTAAGAAAACCAGGGCTACTTTGCCCCAAAAAAAAGAGAAATTGCAGTGGAATTTGGTAAACCATATGTATGACCAATAAGACTTTCAAAATTTGGGATCTTGCTACGCTCCAAATCCAAAAAAATCTTATCTCTACCCAGAGCAATTACAGGGCATTCCAGCTTCCTTCCACTCTGATCCACATTTATAACAAAATTCGTAACCACACCTGAAACACCACCAACAATATGTTTGAGCTCTCTTTATGCTTTAGTTACATAAACAATACCCCTTCAATTTTCTGTAATGAACAGCAAATTGTAATGGTAGTTTTACTAAAATAAGCTTTTTATTTTTATTTTTTACATACGTGGTGTTTAAATGGCTAGTATTTTTTATTGGCAGTGAGTTCTCCACAGTTTCAGAGCCCGGAATGAATTTATTGACATATTCTGAAATAACGGAGCCACATGCTCACTACCCACATCCCTGGAATTTGAACCATAAACTTGGACTTGTTGTCACTAAGGTCAAAACCAATAACAAGTACTTATAAACAGACTTTATAAGCCATGGATAATTAGTCAGTAGCTTTGCTTTCCACTTGATAACGCTGAGACTTTATAAGCCATGGATAATTAGTCAGTAGCTTTGCTTTCCACTTGATAACGCTGAGGTATCGATGTAAACAAAGTAAAGGCACCATAACTTACATAAGGCACCATAACTTTGAACTTACATGAGGGGTACATGTTTTAATAGTGTATTCTATCACTTACATAATGAATTGCTTTAACTACTTATATAACGGAGTGCCTTATATAACATAACGGAGTGCCTTAACAGTACATGCCATTACCTATTAATCAACATCATCCAGATAAAATGTATAATATAAACTAGTTAACACTAATATTACCAACTGCCCAGTGACAGATTACAAATTGACATGTATTATGTAAGCTAGGATGAGTACCACAATTTTTTTCAATCAAAAATAATTCTATTAATCCAATATAATTCACACTATCCTTGCTTGAAGGAAATTATATTTATGTAATCTGAAGGAATTTTACCAATTTACTTATATTTATGTAATCTGAAGGAATTTTACCAATTTACTGACCTGCAGAGCATGTGACAGCATCCAGAACTTCTTTCAACAATATGTTTGCAGCTTGCACACCGTTGCCACTCACACTCTTTGGCAAGCTTGAATAGCATCAGATCAGATATCTCTTTCTCAGAATCCGACAACCTCTGGAATTCAGAACAATCCAAACCTGCATGCCATGGCACACCACATTGAGCACAGAATAACCTTCGGCATTCAGGGCATTCTGACTCTTTAATTACAACAGCAGCTGCCCCACTTGAGCTTCCTAATTCATCAGGTGCAATATCCTTCAATAAGACTGCCGAGCAATCCCGAAAAGGGCAATAGAACTTCTGAGAAAGGGGAATATCAGCTTCCACCAATGCCAAACTCCACTCCTCAAAAGTTTGTTTGGGAAGGATCACAACACACTGTTCAGGCGTAAGATGCTCACTGCAATTGGGATCGGGGCAATCAATGGACACCAATTTTTCTTGCAGTTTGTTGCGGATATGCAGGGTTATGCAAGTAGAACAAAACCTGTGCGAGCAAACCATGCCATCAAAAATTTCGGATGGGTATTTGTCTTCTAAACAGATCCCACATAATTGATCCATAAGAGGAGAAACTTCATTTTGCTCCACCACTTCCTTCCCAGTCCTCGCACTACTAAGCGAGTAAACCTTTGGGCAAAACAAGCAGAAACAACACCCCCAAACTTGTCTTTAGTTCCCAAAGACGAATAAAAAGGAAAAGAAATGCATTCAGCCATGGCGATAAAGAATGAATAATGCACCTCAGCTGGAGCAGTGGAAGAGCCTGCATGTGAATTTGAAGAAGAGCATGCGAATTGGGATGGTATTTGTGCCTCTTCAATCTGGAGTAGCTGCAGTAGAGATAAACAGAAGGGTTCTTCCAATAGAAGTTGCAGGGCATGGTCATGGAGAGATGCTTCGATGGCTGCTTGCAGCTCCTGTTCATCGAACAGATCTTCCATATCTGTTGAAATCCTGACACCATACATCTTTTCCATCAAAAACAATATAAATGAAAAGCATATTACGGGCTTACTTGGTGGGAATCTATATAAAGCCGACTCGCGCTGCGTTTGAGCCAAGCTACAAGGTTGACAGGAAAAGACAGAAAGTGAAAACCCCACCATTCAATCTATACGACAACTCTTTACGTATAGATGAAAAGTTACATTAAGACGTAGGAGTTTGTAAAATTGGGAGCAATTTTATTTTTTAGGTAAAAAAATGGGTTTGAATCCGGTTAGATTTTCAGGGGTAGTTTGAGTTTGGTATGGATTAAAGTTTCATGTATTTTATAGTTTTATTTGGGGGTTTGCTCCATTTTAAACCAACCTAGATACTCAGAAAATAGATCAGATTTCTAGATCGACCAAAAATTTAAAACTACATCACCCAAAAACATGTCAAAAAATAACAGAGAAAATTACTCCCAAATTAACCTACTCCTCAAACTATCTTTATACAGCATTCCACGTTAGAGTAAAAAAGGCCTTTCAAAATAAATATTTAATATGAATGATATTAAAATATTAAAATTAATTCAATGTTTTTAATTTTAGAATTATCAAGTTAAACTTAGTTGAGTGTTTTTAATTTTTGAATTATCAAGTATAATGGAAATGCTTGAATTTATATTAGTTGAAGGGTTACATGAATTTATGTTAGATTCAGAATTTCATGAATTTATGCATAAAAGTATTTATTAATAAAAAATTAATTTGTGTGACTTTTGTCTTTATTAGATTTCATTTAAATTCATAAAACAAAGTTAAGTGTGGGGATCATTTTTGGGAGGAAATTTCAGTTTCCAATATTTCTTGTATTATATGAAAAAAAAAGTGATATTACAGAGAGTGTTTTAATGATGATAAACCAAGGAAGTAGAGTTTTATTAATGTTTTTATTTGGAAGAAGTTAGGAGGGGGAGGTCAATAGTTTCACATGGATTAATAATAAGAATATAATTTAATATACATCAATATTACATAAGATATATAAATAATAAAAGATATATTAAAATATATAAATTAATCAAAATAATTCAAGTTATCAAAAAGGATTTTTACCCCGTCAAACTATATGGTTTATAAGTCTGCCATACAAAACATCGTGTTAAGGCACAATATCTAATGTTATAATATAAATTCACTTTAAATCTTTAAAAACATACACTGTACTAAGTTTATTTCAACATTGTTCAATATGCCTAAATCAAACTTAGATATATTCTAAAGTTAATTTCCACATGCAAATTAAATCAAACATTTATGATTAGTCTCATTTTTTTTAGTTTGATTAATAATCTAGCATTAAATATGTAATTTATAATACAATCAATGATCATAACTTATTAATTCTCTTAAATTAATCTTTTGAGGTTATTAAACACTTTAAAAGCACAAGGATTAGTCACGAGATTGTCCTACGAGGTCTTCATTCATTGAACATGTGACATAGAGCATTCATTAACGGGATATTAAAGAATAGGAGTAGGCTAATTCGGGAGCAAACAAACCCATTTTTCTGGTAAAAATTGGTTGAAATCTGGTTAGATTTTCAGGGGTAGCCTGAGTTTTACAAGATCAAAGTTCCATGTTTTTCAAAAACTTTATCCTAGAGATTTTGCCCCATTTTAAACCAACCCAGATGCTCAGAATATCCACCAAAGTTCTGGATTGGCCAGAAATTTAAATTCCGACAGGGGAGGGAAGATTGCTCCCGAGTTAGCCTACTCCTTAAAGAATACCCCTAACTTCACTAGAATTTGATAAATACCTCCCTAAATCCTTTTGTTTAACACCCTCCCAATACATTTTTCCAATACAAAAACCCTATTTTTCCTAGATATCCCTTATTTTTACCAAATACACATTTTTATAGCCCACTATACCTATAAAACCCCCCAATACCTACAATATATTGACTCTATTTTTCATAATTTAAAAACTCCCTTTATGAATGGATGTGATAAGATATTGGGAAATAAGGTGAAGCCCCCATGGATTGTCCCAACCATTAGATCATAATCAAATCAATCCTAAACACAGATTCAGAATTCAAGTATGTAATTCATGATAATGACCATTCACCTATCAAAACTTGGAGTGGCATACTATAATATAGTATATATCATCCCTGGAAGCATCATTTCTAAATTATTGTAATGATCCCTCAATGGGGTAACAATGTTCTTTAGTTTAGCCTTGTACAATACTCTCAATAGAGTAGGAAACTTGCTAAACATTTCATTTACCTCAAATTGTTAATTAGAACCTAAAATCCATTTCAATAGAATTGTATATTAAAATGAGAAAAAAACAGATAGAATCTTACATAACCAAAATTCTCCAATCATGCAGTAAATGTTTCAATTCGAGAAATCTAGAGATTTACCACTGTCATTCAATCACACCAAAATTTAACTATTTACTTAATTTCCACCACAAAGTAATTGGTGAGAAATTTTTAGAGGACAAAAAAATGTCCATCCAACCAAACCCCTCAATCAGAAAGGCTAAAGACCCCAAGTCTACTCCCACCAAAATTATATCACATTTCCTAGTCTAAGGAAAAATAGTGTGTTACAACTACCATCTCTCTATATACATAAGTGTGTCATGAAAACCAACACCATCATGTTATATCTAATGTCCCAAAAAATCAATTCTTACAAAAAATATAATAGCAAAAGTGATTAGAATTAGGTCCTCTGGTCATATGGGAGTAAGGTAAAAAATAGGGCATTCCAATTATACAATTCCAAACTGCTCAGTAGCTCACTCTTAACACTCCCTCATAGAGTATCTTCGGTCCATGTATTAACTCTTGGTCATAAACTATGTTCTTTTCAAGTTTTTGGTTTGTTGTCACATGTGTTTATGTTGGGACATGGGGTTCCTTGGTAAGCCTCACCTTATCAGATTAAGGGAGTTGACCAAGTCTTGGGTCTGATGGTCGATTAAACCAATGCATTGATCGTGTCCACTTTGGATTCTAGATCCACACTTTATGGACAGGTGCAACTGATGAGATCTGTGGTTGTTTGGTTTGATCCCTGACCAAACCTATTTATAGATGGTCTCTCGGATTGGTCTATCACTCATCAGATCATGCAGATCATTTATGCTTCAGTGCAATGGTGTTTTTAGAAACCATTGCTTTTGGATCCTTTGTTCTCCTCTGTAGATGATCATTTATGCTTCAGTGCAATGGTGTTTTTAAACACCAGTGCTTTTGGATCCTCTGTTCTCCTTTGTAGTTATTTGCATGTCCCAACATGGTATCAAAGATATTGGGTTTGTGATCTCAGGTTCACAAAGGACGAGAATAAGGTTGAGACAACGATGAATCCCTTATGGACTGATCTTTATTGAGGTTCGTGATCTAGAGTTTTGTAGAATCAGTTCTGATGAGGGTATGGTGAATTGCAAATTATGATTCATTGGATTCATCGTGTGCCCTAGTTTGACGTTGAGGCTCTAATTTGTTCACGAGATTCCGGGGTTTATGTATGCTTTGAAGAAGTTATGTCTTGTAACTGGTTATAGGATCAAGCATGATGGATCACGTCAACATTATACTTTCCTTATTACCCATTGATTTGTTGTAAAGGGATCGCTCTAGGCCGAGTCTTCGTCGATGGTTTCCTTGCCCGATTAAATTGAGACTTGACGACATTAGTGTTTATCTTGTTGAAAATTTTAATTAATCACCTCAAGTTTCCTATAGTCTAGTCGATCATGGCTCCTTTTTGGGTAGTCGGCTGACTAGTGACTCGATCGGGAGTCGATCAAACATTTTTCTTCTTCTTGACTTGAGATTAGCTGGGTCGACTTGGATTGAATGTGTTGGAGAATAATGGCTAAATGCCATGATTAGTATTTGGGTTGAGTTTGTTACAGAGAGTTGAGATATTATCTCAACTATCTAGATTGTGTACTTAAGACAACTATCTATCTTAAGCTACTTGTAATTGTATTTATATTGTGATTATACGTAATGAAAAACAGTTTTTTATTGTGTGTATCTTGATTTGCAATTTGGTATCAGACCCAGGCTAGGCTTAATCCCTCACGGGAGTGCCCAGGTAGATGTGAGAGTTGTGTTGTTGATTCTCTGTAAATATGTAGGAGATAAGAGTGATTTCTGGTGTGTTGAGTTTTGTGTGTTTTATTTCTTTTGTGCCTTGGTGTTGAGAGAAGTCGCTGCACGGGATCTTTCTCATCACCATTTCCTTGAAGAATGCAACAACCATCGTCGTTGTCCAAGAGAGAAGACTCGTTGAGGTTGGTGTCAGAGACATTTACTTTGTTCCCGGGGAGTTCAATCTAATCATGCAACGTGCCTAAGGCTATGAGGATTTTGCATATTTTGTTAATGTCTAAGACGAGGAGATGGTGCTTGTGATTTTCAGATTCTATCTGTTTTCTTGCCATCATATGTGGTCAATTCCAGGACATTTTCTCTTGATAGGAAATAAATGGAAATGTGTTGCTTAATCATTACGGTCTTGAAGTGAACTTGTGGAGTGCTAGAGTCATTTTCTACTTTCTATTGAGTGTGCAGATATTTTTTTAATGTAAGTATTGTTGGTGTAAAATTGTATTATGAAGAACCAATTATATACAACAGAGTAGCGTGATTTAAATTGGTGGTTCTTGACGTTCTTTGGTGCCGAAGGAACAAATCATTAATTTGATTATGTCTACATTATGTCAGATGTTGGTGGGACTTGTTGTACTTAGGTGCTTCAAGATTGTCAGCTACAAGTTATCTTTGTGTATATTTTTGTAGATGTGTTTAAAGAAGGTCAATTGTATGATTGACTGTTGAAAATGTCCAGTAATCAGATCACTGTCCTATATAACTGTAGAAATTTTCTCTTAGGGGGAATTTCACAGATGGTAGTGTATCCATAGGATAATTTAGTGACGAGACTATATTTTGTGGTGGTCAAGAAGCGTCAATTCTGTGAATATGTCAATGATGGTTTGAAGCAGTGATACTTTAAATGGATCAAGAGGTAGCTCGAAAGTGTGGAGAAGAAAAGAGCAAAACCGAGTGATTGCGGAGTGGGTAGAGTTGCTAATGAAGACCAGTCAAACAAAGATGGCATATATGAATTGTATGTCGTTTCTATATTGTAAAAACAAAAAATCACATTTCTCCATTAAGGGGGAGTGTTGGAGAATAGTGGCTAAATGCCATGATTAGTATTTGGGTTGAGTTTGTTAAGGAGAGTTGAGATATTATCTCAACTATCTAGATTGTGCACTTAAGATAGTTATCTATCTTAAGCTACTTGTAATTGTATTTATATTGTGATTATAAATAATGAAAAACAGTTTTTTATTATGTGTATCTTGATTTGCAAGTGAATGTGCCTCTCCTCGACCTGACTAAAATCACGAAGTCAACTTTAAATTTGTTGACTCGACTAGAGTTTTTTTGCTCGACCTGCAAACCAAGTTTGTGAGATGCAATTTCTTATCTTTCTTTCTCGTCGACTGGACAGAGCCCTCTCACATGACTCAACCAAGATGTAACCCTCACTTCTGGGTTTCCTACTCACCGATGACTAGAGATACGCCCAACCTCCTACTTTCTACTGAGTAGAGGAAGTTTCAATGGATTGGTGATCTGACTGGACGCACGAACTAAGTTTCTAAGCCAAGAAGTGGCTTGACCAGAATTTGTTTTGTGGCTCCGTGCGCAAGATAATCGACGGGTTCATGTGCATGGACTCCTTTTCTCCTGCCTGCGTAGATTCCCTACCCTTCTTCGACTTGGTTGGAGCTACACTTGATCAAACCCTTGAATTCTAATTACCGACCTATCTCTTGGTTTGATGGAGTAGGATCCGACAAACCAACAATCCAGCGACTGAGAAATATAATTCTACCTTAGGCATAAGAGGTTGAATGTTCAGAATTAGGCATCGATTGTATTGGCTTGGAAAATGTGATATCTAAATGTGGAAATAATGTTTGTGTCTTTGTTCCTCAATTTGATAATTTTATTAAGATCTTGCAGTTAAGACGCTTCTCTAGCTCCATTGATTGAAAGGTGGCATGCACTATTTGACAACGAATGCCCTAGAAATAGTGGATTGTGCATTCTATGATTGCAATTTTTATTAAAGTTTTGATTGAGGTCGAATCACTCATGTGGTCGACTTGCTCTTCTAGGTATATATGAGCATTGATGGTAGCTTAAAAAAAAAAGACCATCGATTTGCCTTCTTGAAAAGTTGTTGTGAACTATACATTTGAAATTTGCTAATTCTTGATTTAATTGAGAATCAACTAATGGATGAGGCCATCGACTTACAGAATTGAAGGAAGGCTGTCGATATTGTTCTACTATCCAATCTTACTATTCCAAAATATTCCTCTTTAAGTTCAATTGCTGACTTGTTGCATTGTGAACAATTTATTAAGATGGGTAAAAGATTGCAGCCACTCCATGAGCAGAAATTTGTTGATCAGCTTGGTCAAGAAGTCATCACCTTAAAGTCTGTCATTTCCTTGTTGCAGAAAGAGAATGCGAGACTGCATAATCAGTTGAAGATTGAAGATAGCATGTTCCAGAATGTTATGGACGAGAAATCCAAGAGAGTTATTGTCTTGGGGAACA